>LKEA01000064.1:0-37105 GCA_003795315.1 Cytospora schulzeri
ATTTAAGTAAGAATAAAGTAGCTTATTTACTAATAATAAGAAGCGATTTAATTATAATCTCTTTACTTTTAGAAATACGCTTTATAAGGATAGATAATATAAAAGCTTTACTTTTAGAATTAAAATTAATAGAATAAATTATAGGGTCGGCTATTATAATAATAAATATATTAGGGGTAATACTTATATTAGAAAAAGCTTAACCCTTTACTTATTCTGCTTTAATCTTATAATCCGATAGATTAATATAAACTAGCTCGCTTAATATAATTAGCGAAAAGTAATATCTTATAATAAGATTAATAAACGAAATTTAAATAACGTTATTATTATAATATAAAAATATAATAATAAATATAAGAGATATAAGTTTTTAAGGTTAAGAAGTAATAATAAGATTAAAAGATATAATATAATTAACTAAGCTAAAAGTTATAATAAGAAGGATATATTTACTCGAAGAAGGAGTAGAAGCTATACTCTTATATATAAGCGTAATAATCTTTTCCTTATTATCGCTATTATCGAGAATAAGAATACTTTTATAAGGTTTATAAATATAATCTAACGCTTTTATAAAAAAGACCTTTAAGAGTATTATAATAACTAAAGGTAATAAAGAAGTTAAAAAGAATTTCTAGAAAAAATTAAATAAAGATAAAAGAAAGTAAAGGTATAATTAATTATTAAACGAACTTAATAAGGAAAGGTTATTAAAAGAAGAAATAAAAATAGGTTATTATAGTTCTAAGGGAGTATATAAGTAGGAAATATAGCGAAGGAAAAGTAGGGCTACCTTTAACCGGCCGTTAACTAATAAGCGCGCTATACCGAATCTTAGCGGCTAGGATAGCTACTTTAAAGGAAGGTATAATTATAATAGTATAACCTTAGGGTTTATAGCTATAGGGTTAGGGTCTAGAGTACTTATATATCTAAGTACTTATTCTAGTAGTACTTATAGAAGGCTACTACTCTCCCTTCTAATTCTTTAAGAATTAGTCTCGGTATAAGCTCTAGTAGCTAGTTAGAACTAAGAACTATTTCTCCCCTTTATACCCGTTTATCCTCTCTATATAGTTATCGTGCCTAGCCCCCTTTATTCTAATTATTATATTAAAGCTATCCTTAAGAAAGAGCGATTAGGGCCCTTTTAAGGAAGGTTTATAGTAATAGTAATTAAAATTATCTCGAAGAAGGTTTATAATAGGAAGGTTTATAATAGGAAGGTTTATAGCTAGAAAGGTCGATTTAAAAGCCTTCTTAATAAAGGTTTGTAGTAAGGAAGGTTTATAGTAGGAAGATTTATAGTAGTAAGATTTATAGTAGGGAAGGCGATTTCGAGTAGCTTTTTCGAGAAAAGAGCGGCTTTTTTAAAGTTATCTCGAGGAATTAAGTAGTAATAACTTACGCGATAGAGCGCGCTAGTAGGTTATAATAGCCTTATTTATAAACGGCTTTTACTAGTTAGTTTTAAAAGATATTATAAGGGTTTACCGGTTAATCTCGGCTGCTTTTTAGAAGTCTTTATTTAAAAGCTAATATCTATAGATAGCTTTAATTATAATATAGATCTCGAGACTTTATTTATATAATAAATAGCTTATAAAGGAGACCTGGGCGTTATTCGGCAATCTCGAGAAAGATCTATCTCTTCTTACCTAGCTATTAGAGATTACCTATATAATTACTAATTAGTATTAGTTAAGCTTTATACGATCGTATAGTAGAAATAGTAAGGTATAATAAGTTCTTCGTTATTATATCTATCTTTAGAAGTAAGGCTATCGAGAAGGTTACTATAGAGGTCCTTATAAAAGCCTAGATTCTGCCGCCTGCCCTTTTAAGCTAGGCAGCTTACCGCCTGCCTAATCAGGCGGTAGCTATTCTATACTTCCCTTATATATATCTTCTAATATATTTACTAATATATCTATTCTATTATTAACTATAGCTATTAGGCGGTTACTTATTATACTTATTACTGCTTCGTTCCTTATTATTTTAGTATTAGCTTCTTTAAAAAGATCCTTTATAAGCTATATCTTACTAATTATCTAAACTCCGAAGTTTTTATCGTCTTAATAGCGTTTCGGTAATCGTCCTATATATATTAGTATAATATAGATTATCGAGATAAGTAGATCCTAACCTAATAAGATCCCGCTAAATATCTTATTAACTTTATAATATACTTTATTATACCCCTTATTATATTTATTATCGTTACCTTTATTATTATTATCTCTTTTATTATCGTTATCTCTCTTGTTATTATCTCTTTTATTATCGTCTCCCTTATTATCGTTATATCCCTTATTATCTCTCTTAGCGTTTCTCTTATATAATAACTACTTATAAGAACCCTTATTAATATCCTTACCGGGAACCTTATTTAGCTCGTTATTATTAATTATATCTCTACTTTACCTTTTATATAAATTAACTAAATCTTTCTTCTTACTTAATAAAGCTACTTAAGTCTTAGTTATAATTATATAAATAGCTTATATCTTTATATAAACTAACTATTTATCTAAGATAACTATATAAATAAGAAGGTAATATTAGCGTATTATATTTTTAAAAGTATATATTATACCTTATAAATCTAAATATATATTATAGTAATAAAAATAATAGCTTTAAGGATAAATAAGTTATAGATCTTTAGTTAAAGAGATATCGATTATCCTTATATTCTCGTTAAATAATTCCGAAATAAGTAATCGAATAAAGATTTAGCTAATATATTCGGGATAGATAAAAAGGAAGATAGTAAACTTCTTATACTCTTATTTACTACTAAGTATCTTATAAAGATAGATATATAGCTTTAAGAACGTCCTTATACTTTAATAATACTAAGTAAAGTTAAATAAATATATATAACGCTCGGAACTAAAGTTTATAATAGCTTTAACTATAAAGACTTAAATATCTATAAGCCTATTAATTATAAATAGCAATATTAATATTAATTATTTATTCCTATTATCGCTATCTATTAATTCGCTCTAGAGCTTTTAAAATTATATTTAAAAAAAAGAGTTATTATTATTATAAGTAGGGGTAAGCGCCTAGCCTTTTTACCGGCTCTTAGTATTCTAAATAATAGATATATTTTAAAATATTAGCTTAAATCGGCTATTTTATTCCTATACGCCTAATCTAGCTAAGCTATAATATCGATCTCTAATACTAGAACTTATATAAAGTATTAATAACCGGTTAAAAGGATTTAAAATATAAGGCTAAGCCTTTAGATAGAATTAGCTAAGTAAAGAGTAGGGTATATAATTATTTTAAATAATATAATAGTAGATAGAGATAGAGATAGAGATAAGGGGTAATAATAATAATAAAAATAAAGAAGATAAAAATAAAAAGAGAGAGAAGGATAGGATTTTTTAATACTAGCCTTATATACGCGTATAATCTCGGTATCCCGGATATAACTAAATATAATATTAAACGGAGATTATCGGCTTAAATAAAAGCTATAGAGCTTATATAGTAAGAGATTATTACTATATCTATATAGAAATATAATATAGAATATAATATATATAGTAATATATTTAGCTATAACCGGTTAGTAAACCGGTTATAGAAATTTAATAATTAGTTTACTAGTAATATTAATTTAAGCCGTAATATCCTACCCCCCTGCGTACCGAGCTCTACGAAAATATAAAAGGCACTAGGATACTACCTTTAAAAACGAAAGAGTATCTTAGGTAGTAACTAATTATATATAAATATATCGTAATAGATCTTATTTAAATAATATAATTATTATCCCCTCCCTCTTTATATTAACCCGATAAAAGAAACCCTTTCTTTAATATATTAAGTTTTATCGTATTAGACTTTTAATTTCCGGCGCCCTAGTTATTACTAATATTTATAACGCTAGAAGCGGAATTACTAAGTACCCTTAATATATTTCTTACCTAATTAAACGAAATAGAGGAAAACGTTAATTTTAATAATAATAAGCTAAAGCTTATCGACCTATTATATATTACGCCTAGAAGATAGTTTTAACTAATAGCGAAATCGGTATTCCTTACCTACCTTAAATACTTACTTAGTAACGACGCTTTTATTAAAGGTATTTATAAATTTAAGTTCGAATAGTTCTATATTATATAAGAAGAATATAAAAACGGAACGCCCTACTTTTATATTATTAGGGAATAGTTAACTAAAAAAAATATTAAAAATACCCGTTATTTCGAACGGCCACCGACCTCGATTAAACGATTCTACCCGAATATCGGGCGGATAAGAAACCGATTAATAGTTTAGAAATATTTATATAAAGCTAAGGGTCGCTTAATATATATCGGTAGGGATATATTACTATTATAAGCCCTCCGAAAGGAGGTAAAGGACGATTTCTAGAAAAAAGCTATTTTAATTAAAGATAGAAAAAAATTTATTACTCGATTTAAGGAGGAAGCCTTAAAGGAGCTTATCCTCTATTACTCTAACGTTAAAGTTTATACGGATAATAAATTTAAAATCGAGGTTCCGGAGTATAAGATTCTAGAATTATTAGGAATTTAGGACTTATTAGATACTATTATAGAATAGATAGAAGAAAATCTTTATTAAAAACTAAATAAAAAGAGCTTTTATAATTATCTTACTCGGGTTACTTTACGCTCGGGGGGGCTTTATAAGTAGGGACCCCGCCCCCTTATACTTAAAAGACCTAGAGCGCTATTTAAAGTTCTACTTATCTTTTTATAGGGCTTATAGCTTAAACCCTTAAACGCCCCTTTTTTTATATTATTTTTCTTTAAAAGAGTCCCCCGGGTTTAAGTAAATTTAATTATTAGATATAAGCTAACTATAAATAATACGATTAAAATTATTCTATTTATATAAACTAACTAGAATATATAAAACTATCTAGGCTTAAAGTCTTATAAACTACTATTATATTAATAAATATTAGAACGCTAGTCTCTTTAATAGAGATAGGTAATACGTTATAATAGATAATATACCTTTATCTAATAAGGATATATTTAAATATTATAAGTAAATATTAGGGTATTAGAATAATTTTTTTATTATAGATAAATACTTAAAAAAAGTATACTTTCCGAACTAAGGTCTATTATATATTTACTTAATAAACTAAGACTTTAGGGATTATAGTAGGGTAAACGTTAAATAGTTATAAAGAAATTATATTTTTATAATAGTAGATAAGCTACTTTTTATAATAATATCGGGGCTTAAAATACCGGATTTAAAGAGGGAGATATTATTATAGTTTTTAAATAAGATAGAAGACGATAATAGCTAAATTTAATTAATTCTCTTTTAGCTTACTCTAATATAAAGAAAAAGAAATTTTATATAACTCTAATATAGGAATAACTCCTCCTTTATAATTAAGAATAATCGTTAAGGCTTTAAACTAGGACGTACCGGGCCGAGAAGAGGGCGTTCCTCCTTCGGCTTTACCCGACTATTTATATCTACTTCTATACTATTAGATATTATTCCCGATATTATTATCTTACGCTTTATTATAAATAACGGAATATATAGTAATATTAAAAAATAAATATTAAACTACTTTTCTTTAATACTATAAGTATAAAAACTATTATTAATATTAGCTAGATTATATATAACCTTTCTAAAGAGATTAACTTAAATAGAGATAGGTTAAAACTAAAATAAATTACTAACCCTTAAATACTATATTTAATCTAATATAATATAAGATTTAGCTTTTTTATTAATTATCTTAAAAAAAGGAGTATACTTATTATTAAGGGAAAAAAGCTCCCTTAATCGAATAAAAGCACTTATACTAAACTTTATATTCGTAGTATTTTTAAATCCATTACCGGGAAGTTTAAAAAGTTTAATAGTATTCTCCTTTATATTAAATAGGTTATATACCCCTATATTTTATATTTATAATATAATAACGCGTATATTATAAGAGCGAGAGATATATATTTCGAAGGAGAGCTTTATACCTTTTAAAAATACTTTATAATTATAGCGGTCTTAGATTTAATAAAGTTCTATAGTTAAAAGTATAAACTCTAAATCGGGTTTACCGGTATATATCTTATAATATATATAGGAACTATTAGAATAGATTATAAAATAAGTCTTATACTTTTTTTCTTAATTTACGCGATTAATATATAAGGTGAAATAGTAGTAGAGGGTACTCGAATAAAAATTATAGCGGAAACCGCTATAGCGATTAAAGATTATATTAATTAATACCGTTATTAATAACGATAATAAGATTTAGTAAATCGAATATAACTATAATTAGAATAATTATAATAAAAGGTAGGTCGATAGTAAGAACGATTATACGAAGATTAGTAATACGAACGGTAGGGTGCTCGGCGAAAACGGGAATATATCTTAGTTTAAAACGAGAAGAAGGTCGATATATATAGACTAATAGACCCGATAAATACGGTTTAATAGATACGATAGAGTCGCGGATACGTTACGAGTTATATATATATAGAATAATAATAGTATTATTACTAATATTAGGATTAATATAGTTATCCGATAATCCGGACTAATAAATAGGTATAGTATAATAAATATAATAACTAATATAGTATATACGTAATTATATTAACGATATATTATATATAATTAGGCTGTGCTACTATACTGAAATACTAATATAAGTATATAGCCCCCTTTCCCCTTACGATAGGCTATTACCTTCCCTCTTAGGATAACGCTATATATAAGGATACTAGGATACTATATACTATAGCTGTATTATTATTACTACTACTATTACTACTATTATATTCTGATAATAGTATCTTTAATAGATAAGGATAAAGGTAATTTAAATAATTAATTACCCTTTTACGCTAAAGCGTACTTTCTAACTATTATTTATATTATTCTCTAAAGGAATAGTAAGGATTAACTCTATAAATATATAATAGCTAAAAGGGGGATTACTCTATTATAATAAGAGAAAGGTAATATTTTTTTATTATTTAAGCTTCTTATTCTATTAACTTACTAAAGATATAACTCGGAATAAGCTCGTTATTACTAATAGCTTCTATATTATCCTTAACTTTAACCTCTATATTATTAATCTCGGGCTTAATAAAAGCTTTAAGCTTAAAAGCCGATTAATTACCCTAATCTACTATAAAGCCCTTATTTTATAAATTATCTCTATCTTTACCTTTTTTATCTATTATAGAGTTATTAGGAGGAAAGAGCGTAGGAAGTACTTATAGAAGATTAATAACCTATAAAGGGCTAGCTTAAAGTTATATAAGTATATTAGGAAAGAGAGTAAGCTACCGATAATAATAAAACTCTCCCTAATATATATAATTAATATAGATATTACTAATATAAGACTTAATCTTTAAACTATTTACCCGCTTTAAGTTAATATAGTATTTAATAAAAAGCTTATTATCTTTTATATATTATTAATAAGAATTAAGAGCGTAATTACTTATAATCTAAGCGAGAAGGGTAATAAGGTTCTCGACTTAATAAGTATTATATTTATTACTTATACTCTAAAGATAAATATAGGAGTTTTATTAAAGGTTACGAATAATAATATTTATAGCTTATAAGTCGAGCTATTATAATATAATATAATTAATATATAAATAATAGAAGTAAGATAGGAAGATAGATAATAAGGAGATAAATAATAAGAAGATATAGTTATATATATTACTTATTAATTATATAACTCTATAGTTTATTAAGCGGTAGTTACCCGGAAATCTTATAATTAACTTTAAGTATATCCTTCTAATAATATCCTAAGTAGATCTAGATATAACTAGAGCTTTTAAATATATCGTTAGTATATATTTAGTTAATAGGTAACTATTAGTAAATAAGTTATAGAAGTTTAATAACTAGTTTATTAACCTAAAGGAAGGGAAGATTAACGCGTTAGAAAGCTACTAGGCGTAATAGAGTTAATAATCGGAATTAGAAGGGGGTTTATAATAAGTAAATAATTAATTAATCTATATAATATTAGCTTTATATACTAGAAGAGTATATATATAATATTTACGAAAAGAGTAGAGAATAATATAAGATAATAGATCTAGCTATTACGCTAAAAGGTAAGGCGGCCTAGGTAGGTTTAGGGCCTTATTTAAGAGGCCTTAAGGCCCCTTCATACTAGGTCTCAGGCAGGTTACATTAGAGAAGAAGTTATCTATAGTTATTAAAAAACGTTAAACTATTAATATTTTAGAAAGGTCTAAATAAGATAGTAGTATTACTTTAATACTATTAATATAACCGGTTAGGGAACCGGTTATATTATTATAATAACGCGTTTCTATCTAGGTTACTATAGTAATATAGCTCTAGTACCTAGTAATTAACTATATACTTAGATATATATATATACTTAGTTATTAATATAATAGTAACTAGCTGCCTACCTACGCGTATAGCTGCTAGCTATAGCTATATACCTAAGCAGCTAACCTAAGCTTTAACCTCGAGGTTAATTAAAACCTTAAAATCTAGAAACGAAGTCTAGGGTAAGTTAGCTAGCTAGCGTATAGCTATAGCAGCTAGTAGCAGCTATATATAGCAACTAGCAGACGTTACTATAACTATACTAAGTTAGGGTAGACCTGTTTTAATATAACTAGTTAGTAAACCGGTTATATTAAAATACTATAGCTAAATCTTACGATAATTTCTACTTAACCTACTCCTACCTATATAACGGCCTTTCTAATAGATTGATTAATTACGTAACGAGGCTTTAGTAGAATAGGAATAGAATTAAATATATAGACCAGAATCTATCTACCCCCGACGTTGCGTGGATTCGAGTGGGATTAATGGCCAGCCTGTATATAATAAACTATGGGTTTATGCTAAAAAGGGAGATGATAAAAAGGGGGTAGCCACTGTAGTCAACACAAGACACGTTCCCACAGGCTATAGAGACTATATACCCTAGGGTACCCTAGGGTATAACTGGTACTCGTCTAATACTGCCTTCACTGCTTCATAACCCAGAAATGCGCAACATATCTGCAATAGGTGGTGAAGGCCCGTTCCATGAACCAGGCAGTGGGCCGAGCTGCCAGCCTGCCGGCGGTAGAGCCTAGACCGAACTCACGAGGAACCCTTAACCTTGGGTGCTGTAGGCGCTTGTTCTTCTCTGTGCGACCGGTTCATGATCGGACCTTGTTACCTGCCTTCGCGTTCTCTCCTCCTTCACGCTCACAAGGTCCTCCCCATCAAGTGCCTCGTCATTGGTATCCTCGCCATGTGTGTTCCCCCCACACTCACATAATGGTTCCTCTGAGGTCATCTTGGAAGTTTTACCTTCCTCTTGCGCCTTCGCTCTAGCAGCCTGCTCCCGCTCTCTTTCCTTCTCCAACTCAGCCCTGTAGTATGCCAGCAATATCTCGTTGCATTCCTTATATTTGCCAGCCCATTTTCCTTGGATACCACGCCTTTGGTCGTATGAACAGCGGCGAGGGTCGATGTAGATACTGTAGTATGCGGACTGGATCGTATAATATTCCTGAAACTCCTCATGGCCAATCCTGTCCGGATGCGTCTCTTCAGAACGCTGGCGCCAGGCGGCCGCAATTTCGGGGTACTCTGCGAAAGGGTCAACCCCGAGTGTTGAATAGGCTGTGTCGCGTATGTCAAAGGTGCTTTCGGATGGTTTAACTGATGTCCCGACGTGGCACACAAGGCTTAACATGGAGATTATCAACAGAACGGATATAATGGAGTCCCGTACTATTGGCTTGATAGACGATTGTATGGTTGCCTTGGTGGACACCCGCTTGGCGTTCCGACGTCGTTTGGAAGTATACATGATTGATTAGGGGTTTTGTTTGATATTGTCTTGGAGAGTAAATCAATGGAAGAGAAGATGATGGTACCCCCGATTGTTTAAGTATTGGCCATCCCTGTGGATGCATTAGGCATTATTCTCCTTTGTACTCGAGCTTTCGATACCAGGCATGCACGGGCTTTTCAAGATCGATACTGTAGCCATAAAAGAGCACTGTCCTTTATGAAGTTCATTCAATCTGTGACCCGCACAACGATGGCTTTGTTCTCCCAGGTAAGGCTATCATATTCCGGTTATAGGTAGCGTATATGATTCCAAAGGATCAAAGGCTGATTATAGCGCTGAACCGTTCCAGCTGTGGATGCCGAACTGCCCTAATATTTCAGTGTAGTTACCAAGAGAAAGGCCATACGAGACTACAGTCGTGCCATAATCGTGTTGTGACATTGTTGTCTGTCACCTGACAGGCCCTCGAAACACTGCAGGCACTGAGTTGTTATAACTACTTTGTAGGTACATAACAGGGCAGTATAGTAGGGGAATACCCTAGGGTACCTAGTTACAGACATATCAGGTATCCCGAACTGGACATACAAACAATATCACAATCGATCACGTAATCATACATACCATTCATCAGGTTATTTCCAGTTGACATATTCCAGAAGTGTTTGAGGAAACACAATGCTAATTATTAAGCGAAGTATACAGTAATGTGGACATTATTCTAAAGCATAACTTATAAGAGCAAACAAAAGAATTAACAGCTACGCCTTGATCTGCTAAACCCAAACAGAGTATTATATGAGAATCCCTGGAATTCTCCCATACACAATTATTAACTACCAAGGGGCATGGACTCCAGCAAAGAAGCCTTTGATAGCAGCTGCAGGTTGGAATGTGGACTTGGCCCCGTGCTTTTCTTCTTCCTGCTGCCTCCACATCTCCTCCCTCCTCCGCTGGCGTACTTTCTTCTCGTTCTCATTCTTCTGCCGTGCCTTCTCGAGCTCTTCCAGCCGTCGGAGCTGCTCTCTGGCGCTAAATTCCTTCCTGGCACGGATGCACTCTTCGATGGACCACAAGCCCTCGATGTGGTTCTCGAGGTCGTATGTGCACCGTACGTGGTCCTCGGCGGACAGGGTCTTGAATGCCTCTCGGATATGCAGGTAGACTGGCTCGTCGAAATTGCTACTGCCCACCTTGTCCGGGTGGGTTCTCAGAGAAAGATCCCGGTAGGCTGCCTTGATGTCTTTCTTGGTGGCAAGGGGACTCACACCCAGGACGTCGTAATAGTTTTGAGAGGGTTGGTGGTACCTGGCGATGAACGGGCTAGCGATGATTGTGCAGAGTGCGCTGAGGAGACCACAGAGCATAATGCAGTATAACAAATCACGTAACCATATGCATGCCGGGCGGAGAAGCCGTTTGGAGGCTGGGGGGAACTTCTTGGCTGGGGGCATCTTCTTGGACTTGCCTGACTCCGAGATGTTTGCTCTACTCTTGGTATTTCTCACTGCTGCTGACCCTCCAGAGGTCCCAGCACCATAGGCTTGTCCAGAACGCAGATGCATGTTGTTGTTGTTGTTGTTGATGATGATGGGTATTAGTTGAAGTCCCAAGGTGGAGGCAAGAAAGTTTTGAATGTTGCAATAAAGATGAATGTGTTGTGTTGTGTTGATTGGTTATGTTGAAATGTCTGAAGACCCACATGATAAAATGGGATACTTGGTGGACTTTAATATACTGTAGCCAACTGCCTCAGCAAAGACCGCGTTCTTGATCATTCGACTCAGAGCTATAATTAACGAGGGATCTAAATCAACTGTAACGGAATGTCGAGGTTATCGCCCTTTGTCCCCTTTATTTGATGAGCCGTGACTTGACTGGCAACAAAATGAAAAGGGAGCCTGATTACTTCAGTGGCTTTGTCTGTATTCTCAAACCTCAGTCATTATACCCAGAATACATCACTAACGGATACCAATTCTTTATTTGTCTTATCTCAACATGGTCTGTATCCATCCACATGTAGGGGTGCATGTTAGGTATTTGTTGCAAGATGGCACAAAGCAACGCTAAAGATACGCTTTTTTGTATAGTGAGTGTTTACATACCACTTGGATAGGCCTTATCCAAAGATCCCTGGTTCTCTTTCCCATGGCACACTTGTGCCCTCTAGCACGGACAGCATGGCCGGTGGAATGCAGTCAAGATGGATATATGCTAGATCCCACCAGCAAATCCCCAGCTGATGATAATGCTCGAACGAACTCTCACGGCGTAATAAGAGGAGATCCAGCATGTGTACTTCCCGTCTTAATGCATGCTCCAGGTGAAGAACTCTAAGATGCCCCTAGTCAAACTTGTGTTAACCAGACGGCCAAGGACCTCTGACGATCACCGTGTGGGACTTCCTGGAAACCATCCGTCCTGTACTCTGGCGAGTCTTGGAGCTCCTCAGTGACGTCCAAGTACAGTGTAGCACGTTACGATCCGGAAACCTGTGGCTGACGATTCCACTCTTTCGAAGATGCTCGAACTCAGTACAAGTTTGTTGGAGACTAGAGAAGCTTAGCCACGCAAAGATGTAATTATCTAGCATTCTTGAAAATTCGAGCTTGCCGACCGATTTCTGATGCCGACTGTGGTTCTTCGCCGCGCTGGTCGATCCAAGCCACATCGAGCCAGAGGAACTCGGTTTCCAATGGGCGCTGGTCTGGATCTTCAATCCATCTGGTGAAAGCACCTTGTGTTGTTCTCTGAATGACAGACAAGAACTGGGTTGTCGAGAAGCATGTTGGGTTGACCCGTGGAATATCCCCTGGCACGCTATGGACCCGGATCGCCTTAACCTTACTATCCTCTCTATCCCGGAGCCTCCAGCGCCCCCACGTGTATGTGATGGCGTTATATGGAGGCTCGACGAAATCGCCGTACCTGTTTCCGGTGTTGCTACTCGTACGAAGTCATCGTTGGTACACGAATGAGACGTCTGGGTCAGTTCCCAAGTGCAGCCTCTCCCTCTTCAATGCTGGGAAAAGAACCTGATGCGTTCGAGGCATTTCGATGGAGGAAGGAATCTTCGACTCCGATGGAATGAGAGGGTCTCTTTACGTGCGGCTCTCTGACGGAATCATCATTCTTCTTTTGCATGAAATGAAGCCTGCGAACCCAACACACAGCGTTTTTGTATAAGCTCGAGACCTTGGCGCGCAGTTGTCGCGGTTTCTTCGGCATTGCCGAACTGCCCTTTTTATTTTTATTTTTATTCAATTTTGCTCACCAGGGCGACGTCGAGACCATACCGAAAGGCCTAAGAAAAGAGGGGTCGGAGCCCATATGTATTTAGGCACTTAGGTACCTGGATAGTCTTCAAGTCAACCTTAGAAGCTCTCATGGTTACACAACATCGACTTAGACAAGCAACAGACATGTCAGTGATATGTAGCCAACTTACGGTGCCATGGTGGACTGAAGAAATTGGTATTCTTTGGCTATAATGCAAAATGCCTATAGGATCCTTGATCAAAGCAAAAGTAATACTTCATTCCGACCCCAATAGACTATATACTTTGTAGTTCTCTTATAGTTTTCTCATATGCAATCGCTCATAGTGCAACCCTAACCCTGAGGCATTCTTACCCCGACCTTCACTCCAGGGCTGTTCCAATGCCCTGTTCTGTACCCTTGCCTCCAGCTCCATTTTGGTAAACCATGAACTAGTACAGTAGATCATCAGACTATGTGAGAAAGAGGTGAGTGAGGTGGCTTTATTTGTGGCGTTACAGTGAATCAACAACCGCGGACACAGTAAAATAGTCCGGATGTCCTGTCCTTCATGTGGGTGGGTCATGATATGCTCTACACTAAGATAGTCAGGGTCCTTATATTCGAACACGCAAGTGACAGCACCATTTCATATGCTCTGTACCTTCCAGCCACCTGATGAGCTCTCGTAGCTTCAAATTCAGATTAGATCGCACCATGTTCGTTACATATTTACTGGGTACTACTGGATCCGTATTCTCAGGTTCCCCCACCCCCCATTTAGGTGAACCCCTTTCCGCTTTGACTACCCTAGGTACTGTATTTAAGTAGTAAATAGTATGGGGTACTCAGGTACACCCGAGTGGGCCAAACCATGGATATGCAGAATATGGGTGATGACGTAAGGATACATTTGAGGATACATTTTGAAGCTCTGACCGCGGCTGGGACCGAGACAGTCAGGGCAGTGCGGGTGCAACTAAAGCTTGGAGTAAGTCGCATCAGCCCAACGAAACGAAAGACGCAATGTTTCATCAATCTCGCTGTCTGGACCTCTCTGGAGATGACGGGGGGCAAAGCTATTTCTGGTATCGCCCTTGAATAAAAATAATAATGATAAAAATAAGAGTCAACAAATAATACCAACACAAGAAAAGGAGCTGGTACCCTACTCTACTACTAGTAAACAAGCACAAGCAACCCCCCCCGTCTATTTATGACTTTTGGCTTTCTCGCCTACTTACTGTACGGGGTTTCCACTTGCGCCTGGAAGCTTCATTTCCTTCTCCCGATCTTGGTTATTTCCTTTCCCTATTCTACAACATATTTACTTGAGGACAGGATCTTAAATAAATCTACCCGGTTTCACAACCGCATTCTTACACCTCGAAGGTCCCTTCCCAAGCTGTTCACACGCCTGGCAGTCGTTAACAACGGGGAACGGACAGTCGCCCATCATGTCTTCGACCGCTGCTGAGATTCACGATGCTGGTGACGACATCTTGCGCCCGCGCCCGCGTAAACCAGTCCACTCCCAACTATCACACTTGAGCGCCTCTGCAAATCCAGATGGCTACTTCGCCAACAATAATGAGAATGGCACATCTACAGGGCAGACGAGGTAAGTGCCCCAACCCACCACATCCTCTGCTCCCCTCCCATCCTCCTTCACATGGCCTGGGGCCTGAACGCCTGGCAACACACGAGACGAGAGCTGACCATGCGCCCGCCTTCTTCTCTCTTCCGAATAGTGGACGTTCGACCCCCATACCCCCCGATGCGCTGCCCTCCATCAAGTCGCTATCCACCGCCCGCAAGCAAGCCCGCGCCGAGCAGCGGCGGCGCATCTTCCCGACCATCGAGTTCGCCAGCCGCGTCTCGCACTTCGACCCCAACTCGGACTACCGCGACTTCCGCGGCTTCTTCAACCTCTTCTGGATCGGCCTGGGCATCATGGGCTTCACGAGCATGCTCCGCAACATCAAGGAGGTGGGCTGGCCCTTCCGCGTGCAGATCTGGACCCTCTTCACCATCAAGTGGTGGCACCTGGGCCTGGCCGACTTCGCCATGGTCGCGAGCGCGTCGCTCGTCTTCCCCCTGCAGACGTACGTCCGGACCCAGAAGCCCGGGGGCGTCATGACGTGGGCAAAGGGCGGCATGGCCGTGCAGAGCATATACCAGGTCGGGTGGATGGCCTTCTGGGTGGCGGTGCCCTTCCTGCTCGACTGGACGTGGACCGCCCAGGTCTTCTTCCTGCTGCACACCATGGTCATCCTCATGAAGATGCACTCGTACGCCTTCTACAACGGCCACCTGAGCGAGACGGAGAAGCGCCTGCAGGAGCTCGACAACCCCAAGACGGCGTCCCGCGAGCCCGCCTACCTCTACCCGACCGCCGAGAACCCGGGCGGCACCGTCTCGAGCCCCACGCGGCCCACGGAGCAGCTGGACCGCACCGACAGCCAGGAGGACGAGGAGGAGGTGGCCCAGCTGCGCGAGGACCTCGCCCGGGAGCTCACGAGCCCCATGGGCAACGTCACGTACCCGGCCAACCTGACGTGGGCCAACTACGCCGACTTCCTCTTCTGCCCCACCCTGTGCTACGAGATCGAGTACCCGCGCTTCGAGCGCATCGACTTCAAGAACCTCTTCTCCAAGATCGCCGCCGTCTTCGGCTGCATCTTCCTCCTCACCATCATCTCGGAGGAGTTCATCCTGCCCACCCTGCAGGAGTCGTCGGCGCGCCTCCACGGGCCCAGCCACCCGCGCCCCGGCGCCCTCGAGTCCCTCCTCATCATGGCCGAGACCATCTCGTGGCTCCTCTTCCCCTTCATGCTGACCTTCCTGCTCGTCTTCCTCGTCATCTTCGAGTACGTCCTCGGCGCCTTCGCCGAGATGACGCGCTTCGCCGACCGCCACTTCTACAGCGACTGGTGGAACAGCACCGACTGGATGGAGTTCTCGCGCGAGTGGAACATTCCCGTCTACAGCTTCCTGCGCAGGCACGTCTACAGCGCCTCGCGGCCCCACATCGGCCGCGCCTACGCCACCGTCATCACCTTCCTCATCTCCGCCATCGGCCACGAGATCGTCATGGCCTGCATCACGAAGAAGCTGCGCGGCTACGGCTTCATCTGCCAGATGCTCCAGCTCCCCATCGTGGTCCTGCAGCGCACGAGGTGGGTCCGGGGCAAGAAGACGTTGAATAATGTGTCCTTCTGGACTTCGATGATTATGGGTCTGAGCTTGGTAAGTGCATTGTTCTTCCTCCCCCCCCCCTCCGCCCGCGGACATTCCATTCGAGGCATGAGGATTATTCGCTGACTGAGTGTCCCTGTACAGATCTGCTCTCTCTACGTGCTTGTCTAGATCTGCAAGCTCGGGCCTGGGACGTCAAAGATGAAGCTGGGGGATTTTCCCCCCAGAGGTTTGTTCTTGTTTAATATTAGATGGGTGGACACACAAATCACATTAAAGCGATACCCCTCCTATTTGCATGTAGGCGGCCAGGCGGGCTTGTGGGAGCCGGCCGTGTACTATTTCTTCTTTTCTTGTTTTTGCTCGTCGTTGTTTCTTTTCCCTTGGTTATCTCATACATGGCACATAGGTAGGATGCATAAGGGTGCGGACGACCAAGAGGCGTTACTTTTTCTATTTACTCTTCCGAATACATAGCGTACATATTACCTTCCGACGAAATCGGACAAGACAACACGCGCAAGCGCTCTTAACTCGAATCCAGTCAGCCTCAACGTCATGATGCAAGTTAGTTGACCTCTGATATTGTGACAGGTTGTGAGGTGGCATACAAGGGTCTTCTTTTCCTCCTTCTCTTCAATTCCATTGTTTTTCCCCTTCCATTTTCGCCAAAGATTTCACAGTGCAATAATCATTCATAGACGGGCTCGCGTTGTGTTCGTGTGATGTGTTCTCTGATATTCATTATCGTCATCATCTAGATAAGAGAGAGCGTAAGAGACCTAAGAGAAGATAGAGAGAGATAGAAAGAGAGAAATGCTGTCATCATCTCTGACCATGCCATAGCTATATGTTCCAGTTCCAGTTCCTGTACTCCTCCCAATTATCCAGCCCTCAGCGCCGTCGCCTGGTTCCACACGCAAAGAGTGAATGACTGTGTGTATGCTGTGTATGTATGTGTGCACGTTATCTCATCACCCCATCCCGTTCGTTTCATTCCCGTGTCCCTTGTAGATATGCAAAAACTTCGTCGGTCGTAGTAGTGTATGTGATATGTGCGGGTATCCAATCCCTCCTCCCGTCCCGATGTGAGCTGGTTGTGGGTGTCGGCTTGAACTGGGATGACTTTCGCTTTCTTGTGTGGAGTGATGGATGATCGAATGGTTGGTGGTTGGTCCCATCCACGAGTTACTTGTCTCCCACCTTCATGCCCAAACAGAAAGCCTTCCCAGTCAAGCCTTTCCACAATCCAGAAAAAAGCAAAAACGATTGTCGTTAACACAGATGGTCCGTTACTGCTGTCTTTACCATGAAATATCTCGTTCACGTCCAGTGATGGAAGCCCTAAGAAGACAAGATGCTCAAACGCCGAAGAACGCAGATCCAAAAATGGTGGATAGATGTGAGAGAACCTCCCAGAACAAGAGTGATATAAACGCCAGAAGTATCAAAATGTTGAAGTCCCATATATGATGGTACCAAAGAAAATAGAAAGTCCATTGCCACCGCCCATGATGATGTACACCTCAGACGAGACATTCTCATATGGTTTCGAGAGAAGCGCAGTTGCTGAGCATGGACGCTACTAGTAGGCAGCTTGTGTTGGGTAATCCGTGTACGTAGGCTGCTTGTAGTCCGTCGTCAACACCTCGTCGTTCCCGTACCGCTTCGCCGTCGATACATGTTCAGGTCCATAGGCTGGAGCCGTCTTGACCTTCGAGAACGTGGCACCCGGCGACGGCGCATACGGATCCCTGTACTTGGTTTCCATGGTCCGAGGAGCTGCACCCTTGTCCCGGTTGACGCTATACTTGCGGACGCGGTCGCGTGGCTGATAGGCGTGCCTGTCGTCATAATGATCGTCCTCGTCGAAGGAAGCTCGTCTCCTCGACGACCTGTACTTCTCACCGCTCGAGCGACCTCCTGCACCGTCGGAGTGATCAGGCTGCATGGTATACGATCGCATGAGACCGGGCATAGGTCCGCCGCGTGCCGGCACAGAAGGAGCGGTTGGGTGTGCTTGGGGTATCTGGCCGGACGGCATGGTATATGACTTTTGTAGTCGAGGCGGTCCTTGATGCGTCGGTGACACGTTGGCTGTCTCCTTTGATGGACCGGATACATCGACATTGCCCGGCTCGCCCTTCGCATGCTTTGCATCACCGGATCCTCGGCGTTTTGCAGCCGCAGCAAATTTCTCACTGGGATCCGGGTAGGCGGCGGAATATGCTGGCATATCCTGAGCGGCCTTCGGTGGGGACTTGCTGGCCTTGTTCTTTGTTTCTTGCACATATTGTGCTGCAAAGGCCATGGCATTCTGTAGTTTGTCGTCGGTTGATGGGTTCTTGTCCCCAATTGGACCCTCATCGCGAGAGCCTAGCCTTTCTCTCTGTTGCTTGGAGGATGGCTTTTCTCGTGTAGGGCTGTCGTGCTTCTTGGATGGCTTTTTTGACGGACTCTTGCGAGGATCTTCGTCATCACTGAAGCAAGGTTCGACGTAAGGTTTTGACTTGGCCCGCATCTTCTCATCCGCGTCCTGCTTCCGTTTTGCCGCCTCACGTTCTGCTCGTTCTCTTTCCCGCTTCTTTTCCGCCTTAGCTTCGGCCTTTAGCCTTGCTTCATGTTCTCTGGCTCGTGATTCCCGGTCTTCACGCTCCCTCTTGCGCGCCCTCTCTCGTTCTCGTTCTTTCATGTCCCTTTCCCTCAATTCCCTCTCCTTCTCCTTGGCCAACCTTTGTCGCCGCTCTTTTCTCAAATCTTCATCATCTTGATCCCTTCGCCTGTCTCTTTCTCGATCCTCCTCAAACCGTCGCCTTCTCTCCCTGGAGTCTTCACGTTTGGGCTTTTCATAACTCGCCGCCCGTCGGGCCGTGCGTCCTTCGTCGTAATGTGCTTTTGACCGAGACGGGATCTCATTTTCCCACGACTGCGAGAAGAGACCAGAATATGGCTTGTTGGAACTCGACTTTGGAGGCGAGTGTTTTGATGAAGGGGACCATCCAGGTGGTGGCTCGGCGGTGCGGACGTTGACGTTGAAGTATCGACCTCCGGATGGTCCGTTTGCTGTAGATCCACCTCTCTTGTTCAGCTCCTCCTTCAACCTCTTGGCCTCAACTTCAAGATCATATTCCTTCCTCTTGTCTTCATTGCCAAGGATCTCGTATGCCTGTTGGACCCTCTGGAACTCGTCCTGTTTCAAGGCCTTCATTGTGGGGTCAGGGAACTTGTCAGGATGGCATTTCAGCACCAGTTTCCGGTAGGCGGTCTTGATGGTTGCGGCATCTGCATTCAACTCAACGCCAAGGGCCTTGTACGGATCTGGGGGTAATGGAGAATTCATCTTGAGTGAGGTGAAGCTGCCCTAGGGTCGGCCGTCGTGAAAAAGGCAGTCGTATCAAGAAGATCGCTAGGAAAGGGGCAGGTATATCTTGGGCGGTGAGGCTCCAGCCGGCGCAGTCCCGTGATGACAACTGAAGGGACGTTGCACTACTTGTAAAAACGTCCTGTTCCACGTTGCCGATAAGGGAAAGGCCAACACGTGGTTTGGTGGATAGTAGGACGGTGAAGGGGAGGAGGGATCGTGTGACGATGACGTTTGGCTGGGTTGAGTCTGAACCAGCCGCCGGGTTAAGCGCGCATGAAGTGAGGGGTGGTCTTCCAGATGGTTATCAGCAAGGCTGAAGAAAGAAGGACCTCTCGAAGATTAAGAGAAGAATGCGCAATATGAATATCTGTCAAGGGAGGCGAAGTAAGGCCGGGGGTGAACACAAGCTGACCGGCCCCGAGGTTTATGGCCTGCGGTGCTGCGTGGTACGGGTGATATCCAAAAGCGGGATGAGATCGCCCTTCCAAGGTTGAGGGAGGGCTGGTCGCAAAGAAGGCCTGGCAGCCGCGGGAAGTCGGAAAGAATCAAGAAGCGAGCAGAAGCCAGGAAACGAGGCGCGAGAGTCGGGGTAAAAGCAGGGGAGCGGAGGGCTGGTGTGATTGACAATTGACGTCTCCAGCTGACTGTGACGACTCCCTGGGACCATGGATTTGGCCCTGAAAAGAGTGGATCCAGACGGCGTGTCGAAGACAATCAACCCGGATTTTTAGCGGGAGTGCGGGAGGAGACGAGATCGAATCAGTGTCCAGCCAAGGGGGGCCACCACGCAGCTTTAGTGGCAGCCAGGGGCATTCAGCAGGAACGAAAGCGAGGCACGCAAGGATGACCTCCTGTAGAAGCTCCAGAGATCAGATCAGACCTATCCGAGCCTCTGATGTGGGGAATCAGCCTCTTTGAGACGAGACCTGAGCCGTCGAGCTGCTGGACGGTATCCAGAAAGCCCTGAAGATCCAGGGGATTGATCACTGGGATGTATGATGCGTTCTTCGTTGAATCTTTGCAGGGAAAAGGAATAGCAAGGCAAATGTCAGCCAATTGCCCCTGTCTCCTTCTATCGGCTTCCACGGAAGACCGTTGCGCCTGCAGGATACCGAAAGTCCCTATTCGATGGATTCCTGGACGAGAAGACTGGCGGTGCCGATAGCAAGCTGGGCGCTCCAAGCTGCAGTTCGTCCACCTCCTGAATGGTCTAGGATAGTACTGCGGCCAGGCAGAGATGACGATTATTGCTAAAGGTGAGATCAATAAGCAATAGCCAGATGTCAGAGTTGTTGACAGAAGAGCGTGCCACCTCGAGGCAGATTTATGGTAACGAGTCAAGCCTGGAGTGTTTCAAAGTCGGTCCGGCTCTCCATCAAAGCCAAATGACTGGTCCAGGCTCAAAGTTGAAGACTTGCAGAGGTTGGCAAAGCTAGTAATTCGATCTCAAGAGTCCAGGACGGCGACCTTCCTCGACAGTCTTCCTCGCTGATGACCCTCTGTTAGGGGCAAAATAACAACAGCTACTCCGTATTGTTCTTTTTACTGGTCCTCAGTCCTTCCTTGGCAGGTATCTCCAGGTTGCGAGATCCGACTCGTCCGCGGAATGGTCCCCTCGATTGGCCGATGGATGGAGAAGTTGGTGGCTAGAGGCCGTGGTGGTGGCGATACTACCTCAGCTCTTCCCAACCCAGGCAGTCAAAGAGAGGGAGAAGAGAGAGAGAGAGTATTAAAGGGCAAATAGACTAGAGTCGCTTGTCAACAGACAATGCCGATGGTTTGACGCGTTGGAATTCAAGTTGACACGGGAAGCCAGGCCTCATCTGCGCACCGAAAAGAATCTGGAATCAGGAAGTCGTCAGGGAAGACGAGGGGGAGGAGGGACCAATTGGTCTAGGTGGGTAATAATAATAGAGGGTCGGATGGCACAGCAACTCAAATGCCTGCAAGTTGGGGCTCTTGGCTCAGCCTGGGCAGGCAAGTTACTTAGTACAGCAGGCTGGAGCGACGAGCATGCCTCGTTTGTACGGATGAGGTAATCTGCAGACCGCAGTCCGCAATGGCGGTGTGTGTGTACGGATAGAAAAGAGACGAACGATGGTCAAACTTTGATGGTGTTGTCTTTCTGTCTGCCTGCCTGTCGGTCGGTCTGTCGGTCTAGACGGGTTCCGCACGTCGTTCTCGGTGTAGAAACAGCCTGCACCAACTGCCTGGCTGTGTTGTACTGTGCTATGTAGGAGGTATGCCCCAGATAGAATCCGGCTGTGTATAAGACAAACCCCCGGATGGATCTCGGAAGATTGGTTTGAGAGACCCCATGTACACGTAGTATAAGAGTCCAAGTCAGATACGGAATACACTATACAGATTACCGAGTAGTACAATCTGTGCAGTGATCCGTATCAGGTCCGCAGTGGAAGAGACGGGACGAAAGCTGGCTGACATGGCCCGAATCCGAAACCCGGACAGTCCCGACCTAGTATACACGTTACACTTTGGCCAGCAGGTCAGATCGTCGTTCCTCTTCAGGTTAGGAAAACAAATAACATTCGTCAAAAGATGGAGAGAATTAGTGGACGCGATTATCGGCCGGTTGTTGATGTGGTCACATCCAGGGCCAGCAAATGCAGCCCACGTACTGTGGTACGTCAACTGAGCGGCTTCGCTTTTGGTCCTTCTGCGATGATCAAACTTCCAAAACCCAGTGGGCAAGAGGGGCCGTCCGGATAAGGGAGGCTGTGTGATTGCTGTAGCTACTGTAGCTGCTGTAGCTTGAAGCTGCAGGTCGACTGATGAGTTTGTTACGTTGTTGTTCCTGGTCAATTGGCATGCACGAGTTGCCTTCTCTTTCGAGCTGATTGAGTCTAGATGCTTTATTGCCTACTAAGTACCTAGCTCAGTACCGTTAGGCTCACCTACGCAGCATGTCCGTACACGAGTACCTAGGTACTTGGTAGGTATTACGGATATAAATGGCTGTTTCCCTTCAGCTAACGAACAGTACCTCAAGCTTACTGTTGAACAATGGAATTGAGAAGTATCTTTCATTAAGATCTTTGCTGGTAGCTCCTTCCCTGCTGCTATACCCCGCATGTATACTATGTAGCTTGTACCACACCCCCTCCCCTCCCCAAAGTCTCTCTCACATGTGCCGC
The DNA here is from genome assembly GCA_003795315.1 of Cytospora schulzeri. Classification (NCBI taxonomy): domain Eukaryota; kingdom Fungi; phylum Ascomycota; class Sordariomycetes; order Diaporthales; family Cytosporaceae; genus Cytospora; species Cytospora schulzeri. Next base: position 22,844 of record LKEA01000064.1, read on the forward strand.
CGGCAAGGGAATGACTTACAGAGAGTGGCAGGCGCATCTTCCAATGAAACACATCTTGTCTCGTGATATGATCTCGAAGCCCATATCTGGCCAAATAACCAGGTTAGCCAGCTTTGAGGTCTCCAGAGCTTGGATTCGAGCTGGAAACCAAGAAAATGCTCAGAGTTCACGAGGTCCTTTTTTTTTCGCCAAATCGAGATGAACGTTGGGAACCACCAGTAAAAACCCCATACGTAGCATCCACAGCAAAGCGAGCGACTTGGTCATCATCGTCTGGATCTCTTGTCAACTTGATAGGTGATAGGCAGGCCACACAAACGTCTTTCCAAACCCCCCACAATGCTGGGCCGCCTTGAGCGCGCCAACAACTCCGCCCTTACGAGGCATTTCCATCACACAACTACTGTGTAGTTGCTCTGCCTGCACCATACACGAGTACAGGCCATGCAGTGCCTATGTACATGGTAAAGTACATATGTATGTACATACCAAGCGATCCTGGCGACATGACCACGATCGTGACCAGATTGGCCCACCTCTTTACCACTCGCAGGGAACGGCTGCAGAGTTGTCAGGACCTCAGTCCGGAGCCCCAACATTGAAGGGTTTCCACCCCGCCCCTAGGCTGCATGACACACACACACACTCGCACACTCTGGCTCACACACACACACCATCCCATCACATCAGGGGATTGTCATTCCCCGGCCTGCAGTATTGGCGTTCCATTGATAGTGCGTGCAGGTTGATGTGATGAGGGGAACTGCAAACAGACCACACCTGCGGCCTCTCGTGACGACCGGCCCAAACGCAGGTACTGGGATTACCGTCTTATGACAAGAATGGGCGGACCGTGGGAATTTGCGAGTCAACCATCCACCACAAGGCCTTCATCACGGGGGCCCGCGTGGATGTGATGGGGGAAGACATATTGGCAGGCTTTGGCAATTACGCTAGCCAACTGATGCTTGACACTGCTTGACTACCTATAACCATCTCGATCTCTCTCAACTCAAAAATAACCTTGGAAGCTTACCATAGTCAACATCGTGGGGCGGCCTAATGCGTTGTCGTTGAAATACACTAACTCAGCCACGCCCTAGGGCATCCTGGGGCATCCTGGGGAAAACCAACTCTCAAAAAAGGCGTTTGTTTCAAACACGAGATATACCGCGCGGTTTAGGCGGCCCAAGAAAGCGAGCTCCTCGAGATCCCAAAGAACCTAATCCCCAATACACTACCATAGTACAGGCACGAGACGCCTACTGTGTGTAGTACTTTTGCTTTTCCCGCGCCTCTGCCGGGATGTCCACCGACGAATAGCAAAACTGTCCGCGCCTTTCTTTCTATGCGATACAGGGGGGGTTGGGTCAACCGGAACGCAACCTGCCTGGTTCTGGGCCCCCCCATTCGCCTTTGGGAGCTGTCGAGTATCCTTGGCTTCGGGCAGATCTGTCTTGGTGAGCTGCGAGCGGCCAGCGGCCAGGTCGACGGGGAGCTCATGGTTGGAGAGCTTCTCGTCTTCTCCCTCTTCGTGGTCTGCTGGCCGGACGAACCCTTGTCTGGCTGCTGATCATGACATCGAGAGTTGATTGAATGTTCCAGCGGGCACTGGGCGGGGACGTGTTCGCAGGTATCAAAGGCCACCATGACATCAGACGCGAACCTGCGCTCAATTTCTGCTGCTCATCGTGCGTCGACTAGGTCAAGTGCTGTAGTTCTTCATCGCGTATCTATTTGTCGCAGCTTCAAGAAAGGACCTACTAGGTATCTGCAGCAAGAAGCTGGGTCGGTTTGCCTGAGAATCTGCAGTGTCCTGGAGACATGAGTGAGAGGCCCACCTCTTACCCCGCCAGGTGCCAGGGCCACAAAGGGGAGATCTTATCGTCCAGTCGCCTTACCCCTCCTTCAGGGCCCTAGTTGCGTGGGGACCAGGCCCGGCAGTCCAGCGAGCGATGTCCTTGCTAACGGATTTTGCCCGTGACAAGCATGCCCTAGGTTAAGGACGGAATGTTTCCTACCCCTGGCTGACCAGTACGACATATCGATCTCACATCCATCTCATCAGATGACCACACATTCGAGACAGTACAGTATGTACTGCTTACACCGTTGACCGCCGCCATCATCGCCGAAATTATTTCATGAGGGTCGTGGTCAATAGTCTACACTAAGCAGTCAATCTTTGGTTGGTTTCCCAGGGTTCGTAAGCATATTGTGATCTGTAGCCCGGACTGCCTGAGTATCGGGTCATCTACGGACATACGCATACGATGAGTTTCGCCGAGCCAACTGATGGCATTTACATAGTGACATCGCACCGATCCTGCAGCAAGCTCCTATGCACGAGACTTTCGTGACGCGGCGGTGAAAGTTTAGACTTTTGGCCTCAGTTGCTCTCACTTCTCTTTCCATCACCCTCAGGCGGTGAGACAGTCACCCCGTAGGTAGTAATCCGTGAAGCCTGCAGCCCTATGTCAAGTTGCGAGCCCACTAAGTCTCACTCTCACTTGCTTCCCAGTGGTACTCCACTTAGAACTTCGTGATAGGGTAGGCACAGTTCCTACAGTAAATGCAGCTGTCACAGCCTCACTCCCTGAGCTGCAAGTTGGTGACGACGATGGGGCACAAATGCCTCATCGCGAAGGGCAACGACCGAAGGGACGAGATGCTTACCTACCTATTGCCCAAAACCGCGCGGCCGGGAGTGCCGAGGTTGGGCCATCCCATGATTCAACCACCTGCATATTCGAGTTTTCCCCAGAGTGTCCCCTCCATTGGCTAAATGTACGGCCCGCTTCTGCAAGTACTCCTGCCCGTCTGGTTGGTGACAGCGTACTGCAGTAGTCTACGGTTTCGTACAGACCGCGATTCTATGTATACGGTATCATGTACGGACCTCGGTACGAAGGATCGTGAAGGCTTCTTCCAAGGACCAGCTACGTTGCTGGCGGGGTGCAACCCGAGAATTGCACGGCTAAGCCTATATATAGAATAGTCTATACTACAGTATACCTGGAAGGTAGACAAAACCAGCCAGTAGAGTAGAGACGGCCGTGTATCAGTACTGAGTATTTGCGGTGCCCGATGCGTTGCATCTCCAGCAGCACGCTGTTACGTGTGCAGCCTTTGCTCAACGCCAATGATTCTGAGATGATATCCCACCGTCTGGATATGGACAGGGAGGTTCCCGGAATCACCAACGCTTCCCGCTCCTATGTCAGAGGAAATGTGGGACTGTCGCTGACGCCTGTGAACCTTGTTGTCCAGTCCAGTGACAGACACAATTCCGTGCCGTTCAGATCGCATTGTCGGGATGAATCTGATGATCGTCGACTAAGCCGTTGACGGCCCGCAACTATTCTAGGGATCATCGATGTTCAGACGGTATTTTCCCGAGGAAGTGTTGACAAATCCCCCTTGGACGTCCAAGGGGCACCGGATCGATCTCGGTGACAAGCACCAGAAAAAAAAAGCACGCAAGCCGTACATGATGCACGACACCTAGTTCGGTTTTGGTGCCTGTCTAGCACAAAGCGTATCTGGGATTGCAGATCATCTGATCTACATGCCGCATGACGGTGACAACGGCCCTGGACGAGGAAGAGCATTGCTTGGCTTAGGTGGTATCGTCTGTCTTGGGCCTGAGCTGGGGACGAGAAGCTGGGGTTGTATCGTGAGGGCGCGTTTGGATTCTGTCTCGTACTTCGTGTGCCTGGCGTAGCTGTCAGAGGTGGGAACCGAATATAGTGCATATAGTTTGAGAGACGCAATAGAAGGAGATCGAACGCCATCACAGGCCGAGCAGTCTACTAAGCAGATGGCGGACTCATGTACCAATCACTCCCCAGTTGCGAAGCGAGACAAAACGTGGGGACGCGAGCGCCCCTGAGAGTCTCTCCAAACGAAGTCTCACAAGGCCACATGAGTACCAGTTGAGCAAAACCAGCCAGCCGCGAGACTGGGGAACATGCCTCTGTATTCCACTTTCAAGGTCATCGTCAGTAAGTATACAAGGGAGTCAAGGTGGACAAAAGAGATTTCAACTCCACACACACCCACCGCGTCTGCGAGTGTAGAAACCGGATCGCAGGGCAGATGGTACCTTGTCTGTACCTTGCTTGCGGAACTGGCGTTCCCCAGATCCCACCACATGCACGCAACCGGCTCGCAGGTGATACAGTCGATGTACTGCCCTCAGACGATGACAGTGATGGCGAACGATGGCGAACGTCGGCGATTTACCGCTCATCGGGGGCGGTACCGGGCGTACTTTGGTTCCTCTAACGGGGGCAAGTAGACCACGGCTGTGAAGCACCCGCAGATGACGACGTCTCCTTGAAAACAGGGTTCCCACATCATAGGAAGGGATACTGGAATTCAGAGCAAGGCCACCAAGATTCGTGTAAGTTGATTGGCCAGCCTGCCTCTAAACGACGAGGCTGAGCGGTACCTTTCGTGGACCACTCAGTGTCCTGAAGCCATCCACGAAGACAACTGGCGAGGTTTGGGTTTCATACATGCTGGTCATCAGCATCCCGCCCCTCATTGCTGACCTAGAGCTATGTCGACTTGGGCTACCCTATGGCCAAGTCTTCCGCGTATATGTGACGATTTTGTAACCCAAGACGTGGTGTGGGAGGGGCAGGAACGCCACGCAGGATAAGCTGTGGCCTGTTCACAACGTCGACATGTAGTAGATGCCACACGGAGCCCGATATGTAAGGGACACGATGACCAAGTTGATCAATATATATTCACGAAGGCTTATCATACATACCCGGGCAGATGAGGGATGGCCGAGGCCGATTCAGAGGATAAGAAACATCGCCACACGCCCAAGTAAGTACGTATATATGGGTAGGGATATCAGGCAAACCATGTAGGTATGACACAGAGTGCCAGCCCGGTAGAATCCCGGCCTCATGAGTCGTCTTCCAGGACCGGCAGGTCCAGGTCCACGACGACAGGCTTATTGAACTTCTTGCCCCCGGTATGTGGCCAGTTCGTCGCCGCAATCGCACAATTGACGACACACGTCTCCCTCCTGCCCATACGAGAGCACAGAGCAGCCCTGTCGCACCTCACCGACAGGTTGGGATTGCCCCCTATACCGCGCGTGCCAAAGCCCGGCAGGGCCGTGCCTGTAGTAGTGTCATCTGCGGAAGGCTCACAGGTGCCGCCGACTCGTCCCCGACTGTCCTCGGACGCTCCTCGTCTCGCTGGTGGGTCGGAGTGGTGGTCGAGTGGTGGCTTCCCGCCGCGGGAGGTCAGATCGACCAGCGACATCTTGTTGTTGCCTTGTCCTGCGCCGGGATCCTCCCATCGTTCAACTCCCAGTTCGGTATATGGCGCCCCGGAGGCGCCTAGGACATCCCATCTGACCCGCTCCGCTCCGCGTCCCTCGTGAACGTGTCCGCAAACGGCGAGTTTGGGGCGCACCCGCCAGAGTGCCTGGCGAAGATCCTCGCAGCCAAGAGCGCGTCTCTTTGAGGTGGACTCATCGCAGTGGGTGTATGGCGGTGTATGCGTTACGACGATGTCCGTGTCCAGGGGTATCGCTGACCACAGTGCCCCTGCGCTGGGAAGTCCACCCGCCGTTCCCGGCTCGGTGTCTGTTGGGCCAGCTGGGCTCACTTTGTCGTAGCCGAATGCCCACATGCCATTCTTCGGGCTGTAGGGAGATCCGAATACTGTGAAACGAGTCTTTAATGACGGATGCTTGTCCATGATAATGGTAGCTGAGCTGTGGTTCAAGTAGGTGATCGTAGGGCTAGAGCTTAGGAGATTGATACAAGCGTCTGGTGACTGGGGCGTTTGGTTATGGAAGTATGAACCGTATTCCGCGTAGAACGTCTTGTCCAGCGTGACATCGTGATTGCCAGCAATGACGATCTTGGCCTCGAAATCAGTCTTCTCGAGCCATTGTACAGTCTTGGAAAGCTACAAAACTCCGAGTTAGTATGTCCGGAATCTCAATGGGGAAATGAGAGGAGCACTTGCCTCTGTGAAACTACCCTGGTTCGTAAGATCTCCGGCATGTATCAGAACATCTCCCTTGGGCAGTCTGAGCGTCTGGTTGTGTGTGTCTGAGATACATACGAACCGGGTCTTCCGGTATCGACGCCTCTCTTGCACCTCATCGTGGGGGCTCAAGGGTGGCATGCCTCTTGATGGCCTTCCTGTCGCCCGTCGGTTCTTGATCTTCCTGCCGCAGAGTCTGCAAATCTCCTATTTATTGACGAAGAAACTGCTTTGGCATTCACAACAGCCGACGACAGGTTGCTTCGAAAGGAGGAACATGAGTACGGTTGGCAGCAGACTGATGAAGGAGAGATGAACGGTGTGATATCGTTGACGTGAGCTGCCGAGGGGTAGGTTTTGCTTCAGGGTTCGTGGCGAAAATTCTAGGCGAGTCGTAGCTCGATGAGCTCATGAACAGAACATATGGAGTCGAATAGCATGTGCGACCATGAGGTTTGATCGATGTTATGTAGGATGATGAGTGAGGTCAATATTGAAGCCGTCAGCGGCGCCTCCGGAAATGGTCACCCACAGTGTAAATTAGCGCAGTGACGCACGGCCCAGTCAACGGTCGACGATCTGAGTTTGACCATTGGAATAGCTCGTCGACTTTCATCATCAATGCACAGTTTTATTTGGCTTCTCTGAACTTAACGGCAACATTTGGTACGTAAGTACAAGTCCATTCTCATACAATCCCCTCGCAAGCAATCCTGAGCGTCACACCGCGTCCTTACTTCTGAGGAAATCCCTGTTGTGAGTTGGCGAGATCTGCAACCAAATTTTCCTCAGCATGAGGCATCACCATCTACGCACACACAAGGGATGAAGACGTCAGGCGACAGAGTTTAGCTATACCTGACGGTCGGGACCGAGGCCTCGAGGCGCAGGAACACCTCCAATGGCCATTTCCAGGTAATAGATGCATAAAGTCCGGAACAATGGCTGACTTTGGTATCAAGATTGCACGTCTGTTCTGGAACTACGGACCCGGATCGATTATTGAGTATTTGTGGAGGTTATCACCAGGACTTTTCAGGCTCAACATCGCCCAGAGGGAAACGGATTGTGAAGTTATGGCCGATCATGACGAATGGGAGGATGTCGAGATGACCGGACAAGGGTCGGATGAGGAGGAGGACGAAGAGGAGGATGTCGTTGAAGAAACGATTAGACCTATAGAGGCTCGTCCCACACGGCCCACCCCCGTCACCACGACGGGAGCACCAGAGACAGACGAGGTCGATGAGGACATCAACCCCAATGTGTCCTGGGACCGCTTACCCTACGAGCTGTCTCACAAAATCCTTCAGACCCTCGCCGAGGACGAACTTGACTCCCGCCTTCTGGCTGAGTATGCCGTCGTCTGCAGATCATGGCAGGCCGAGATCGAAAAGGTCAACTTCAGAACCCTAGCAGTGAAGCAGATGGACCTGCACGATCTTGAGCAGTATGTTACCGGGCACCGCAGGGCGTGCCTGAAACACCTGTGGCTCAAGGTGGAACTGGCCGAGTACTCTCGCCGGGCTAGCGTGGTGCCGGAAAGCGAGCAAGAGCAAGAGGAAAACAACTACAGGTACTCTAGGGCACTCTTCGACCTATTCAAGATCCTTGAGAGCTGGGACACGCCGGGTTTCTGGGAATCGAGGAACGGCCGTGGTCTCAGTCTTGAGCTGAGCGCCTTCTCCCCGAGCGACAGGTTGAAAATGTTTGGAGAGGCAGGCCTGGATGACGATGGAAACTCGCGATACTTCGACTCGCTGTTGGATTTCATGCTCTTGGCCCTTGATGAACCCGAGGGCATACACGGCTTGCCGATGGTCAACGTCGTGACTGCGTTTTCTATACTTCGACGAAATTATCGCAACATGTCCGCTACGTCGCTCACACCGATATTCAATTCACTGCCTCGTTTGGAGGAGGTACGGCTGGAACCATGGCAGCAAGTCGACCAGCCTGCTCAACAAGACGTCGACAGTGGTAAGTGCCTTCAGCACAGCTGAGAAGATAGCTCCGGCATGTTAGTGACCCTAAATGGCGCCTGCTAACACAAAATGTAGAACTGGCCACTCAGATGCCCTTTTGGCCCACAAACTTGAAACGCGTCAGTATATTCGAGCACTTCGGCGCCTTCGACCAAAACGACGCATGGGACACGAGGATCCGATTTCCATTTTTGGCACACGGACTCCGGCGACTCAGCACCAACCTCGAGGAACTCAGCGTGTCCTTCTCAGCTGACGCCCGCGACTTCTTTGACCCTTATATCAAACACGGCGGATTGCGCAATCCCCAATGGACGAACCTCCGCTGGCTCACCCTCACATCGCGTTTCATGACGGAGGTCGCCTTCCCCGATGAGATAAACAACATGCTCCGAGGCGCGGGCTTGGCAGCGAAGGATATGCCGGCCTTGCAGGCCATGGAGATATACAGCGCGACCAAGTGGGACGCGGGTGTATTTCGATATCTGATCGTGAACAACACGGGCATCATCAGTTGGACGAGCACGTGGGAGCACAAGATCCCGTTGGCCGTCAAGACGGCATGGAGACTGGTTGCGCTCCAACACACTCGGCGGGAGCTATATGTCTTCGACGAGGTGAAATTGCCGGGCTACCCAATGGGCCCCGAGGGTTTCATACACTCGGAGCTGGCTACGAGGGAAATGGTGCTGCACCCGATATCGTCGGCGGAGATGATGGGGGAGCGACACGTCCCAGATCCAGTATTGAAATTGGCGGGTCGATGTTGAGGTGGTTGTGTCCTTGGCTATTTATCAGTAGATCTCAGATAAATAAAATACACTTGCAGGCTGCCGCATATTCATCACTTGTCCAGATCGACAGCCAGACGTTAATGCCGTCAAGCGGAGTCGGGGTTGTACAGAGAAGGTTTATCCCTGAACATTTAGTTTCCAAATGGGGAGCTTGCACACACGGTCCTCCTCTGACATCGATGGAAGGCTGTCCCACGATGTTCTATCCGTGGTTCTTCAGTCATGCCAATGTTTCAAAAAGACAGATGGGCACGGGCCACCAAACAGCCGAACAGGGGCGCCCCCTTTTCCATTTTTATTTCTCGAAGCTGGGGCTGTCAAGACAATCGGTCGATCGGGATCCAGCCACTTGTTCAGCCCTGGCCTACCTGGGCTTGCAGAGGTGAGCGTCGGTGAGACATCCTGGCGCAAATGGGGCAGGTTTGGTGATGAAATATAGGTCTATTGTCTGGTCGCTAAGCCGAAGTAAGCAAGATAGGGAGGAACGTGATCGAGGTGTATGTAGCCAGTGATGAATCATGATGAAGCCATCACGAAGAGTTGATTCTTGTCAAAAGAAAGCCAAGGCTAAGCCCCTATTGGGCAGAAACAACAAAACTGGCGCATGAGGGTCCGGATATATAGTTTACGACTGTATTCAGGTAGCGTGTGAGGCGTGTCTCGGTCTGGACTTGGGGCACCGTTTGGGGACCCCGTTTTGTACCGGCTCCGTCTCCACAGGTGCCGCGGTTTGCTGCTGCTTGCTGCTGGGGGATCGACGGTTTTTTCTGCTGGGAAAATCATCCACCACCCTGCCACCCTTTTCATGCAGAAACAACATTCAAGGATGTTTCATCATTTCTGGAAGAAGGCAAACAAAAGCGTATTGATCCAGGCGTTGTAGACATCGTCGTTTGTCCAGGCTTGTTTTTTCTACCTTGCCCACTTTATCTTTTCTCGTCTCTCGAACAATCGAACAATCAAACAATTAATCAATTGATCCATCTACCAAATCAACCGATGAACCAACCTGTCAACCGATCTTAAGTAGCGGGCGCCACGGTCGGCCATAGTACTACCTAAGCCAAGCGTTTACAGTGAGTACCTAAGTATTCAAGTACCTAGGTACCTAACAGTAACTCGTGACTTGCTTTGCCAGTTGCCTGCCAACCGGCCTCTCACTACTGCATACAACCTAACAAATTAAATTTAAATCCGTTGCAACTTACTTCGAACTTTCGTCACATCACGTCAATTCCCACAGCTTCTTGACCCCTCTTGTGGCGGCTCAAGTGCAAGAAATCTGACAGAGACCAGGCAAGGTCTTCTCGTGGTGTGGTAGTACTTAGCAGGTAGCCCATGACATCGATTTTAGCTGTGGGGGTTAGCTGCAGGAGATTGATGATTGGACCAAACGACCTGCAATAATATCGGCAGTACCGACCAGCACCAGAAGCGAGAACGAACCACTGAACTTCACCAATTCCGACTCCGACTTTGACTTTCACACGCCCACTCAGCCTTCACAAACCACCACCATTTACCACCCACACACACCATCTCCCTCCCATCTACATACACACCGATCCATCCGATTCCCGTCCCGACACCACTGCTGCCGCCTGCCTCAATAGCGGTTTGCATCTCGTCACTTCGCCAGCCGTCTGGCGGGAACGGGCTCCAATCTCAATTGTCTCAACTGGCACGACGAGAGAAGGCCGACCGACCTATCGAGCCCGCCTGATTCCGCGTGCACTCCGACCGACGACAAAAGGATGGCGGCCATGTCCACCGTTCAGACGGCAACCACATTGACTCCCCCCAGTAGTTCTCATGATAACGGCAACGGATTTTCCTGGGACTTTACGTCTGCCAAACCTGAGGTGAGTGTCCTAAGGGATCTGCAACGCCAAATTGGGTATCACGGTGAGGGGGTCCCCGTACTGACTTGTGCACTGCATCCAGAACCAACACCTCTACGGGAAGAACAACACCCTGAAGCTGGACGCAACAAACGGTGTATACAGATCTCCTCTTCTCGCCCAACATGGAAACTCTTCTGCCTATACTCTGGACACGTCATCCAAGGCCTCCAATGGTGGAGACCTGGTGAACGGACCAGGTGCACTGTCACGATCATATAGCGATGAAGACGACGATATGCTCGACGACAGGCCCGACAACGTCGTCAACACGCCATGGGAAGACGCATATAGTCCTGACGGCAGAAGTGTGCATTCACTTGACGAGACCACGGGCCAGAGGGAACTCACTGCCGAGGAGTCGAATTGGATTCACAGGGACAAACTCGTCAAGATTGAGAACGAGGAGTTGCAGGCTGCCGGTTTATACCTCCCACAGCCACGTTCGAGAAGCAGGCCTAGTAGGGACAGGAGCCAGAGCAGCACCAAGAGGTTGAACTACGACCATTCGACCAGGTCCAGGAAGAACTCGACCCATGCCATGGAGCCCAAAACGCCCGACACGACCGAGGCAATGAATGGTTGGGACTGGAGGGTAGGGACTGACGAGATGGATGCGGATGGCGATACGCCTGCCAAGCACGCTGGTGGCTCCCGGATTCCCATACCCAAGAAGAGTCCCTTGCCTATTCCCACGCAGCACCTGGAACGCGATAGACTCATGAAGAGGGAAAACAGTCCAGAGGAGCTGGAGAAGCGGGCCGACAACAAGTCTCGATCAAGGTCCAATAGCACCACCTTGAAGAGCCTTGAGCCCTCACCGCACTTGAAGGTGCAGCCAGGAAAGCGCTCGGCAACGATGGATGCGTCCCCAAAGAAGCCATCACCGACTGGACCTCGCAAAGGGCTCCCGCCCTCCAAAACCATCCCGCCGGAAGCACGCGGCAAGGTTAAGCCTAAAGGCAAGAATGGGGCAAATGGCACACGGCCCTCTACTAGGTCTGGAGATCGTGAGCTATCCTCTGGATCAATAGGCTCAAAGCCAATGGAAGGTGATCCACCATGGATGGTATCAGCCTATAAGCCTGATCCCCGCCTTCCACCAGACCAGCAACTCCTGCCTACAGTGGCCAGGCGACTGCAGCAGGAGAAGTGGGAGCAGGAGGGCAAGTTTGGAAATGTTTACGACAAGGATTTCAGGCCTCTTACGGACGAGGGCTACCTGTCGCCGCCGCAGAACGCCTCGAACCCGCCAAACCCTTCGGACCCTTCAGACCCTTCAGACCCTTCGGAACCTTCGAACCCTTCAGATTCTTCAAATATGCCGTCTTCATCAAGTGAAAACGAGAATATAGTGGAGCAGGAGGCGGAGAAGCCAGCCGAGGATTGGCCTCTGAAGTCGCCTGAGACGTCGAAGAGCCCGAGATCACCTGCTCGGTCCAGCTCATACTCCACCATGCCCAGGATACAGGACAACCCGCATTTCGCCCCGCTGGCAAGTCCAAAGCCGCCGGCGGCTGCAGCTCATCAGCCAGAACCGACCCAGATCACCAGAGTACCGGACATGCCGGAGGAGAAGGAGACCGGGAAGAAGGAGAAGGGTGGATGTGGGTGCTGCATTGTGATGTGATACTGTGCTCACTTCAGGTTTCTGGCCTACCTCTTCGGCCAGGCTCGAAACGCATCCTTCACCATACAATACCTGGTCCATGAAACTTCTTCGCACTGCTGCTGTCATCGAATCCGACACTGAGACAGCTCAACGTTTACCGAGGGCATACCAAACACCGACATATTTCGATATCATCACCCTTTAGAGCTTCCGGCTGCCCAGCCAACGACGACATGACGATTTTCCTTTTTCACCCCCAAAATTGTTTACCACATCAGCCGACTACATGATACTACTCGCGATGCGTTTCCTTTTGTTGCATCTAATATTACCACTACAACACTTCCAGAAGCCCACAACCCATCAAACTAGCCTCGGGTTGGTCCTTCATACTCAAACTTCGTATTGGGTATACTTTGATTGATTTGCTGCGTCGGTGTCACGGTTTTGGGAACGGGTTTGCGCGTTTCTGGTTTTTTTGTGTTTTTTCTCGCTTGCATTTTACGAGAGGCCTTGTGTTTTTCTTGCATCATTCCTTTAACTATGTGTCGCTGGCACTTCCTTCTTGCTTCCAAGCTAGCGACCTTAGACAGGCTTCGGACCGACCAGAGACTCGGCAATGTCGAGACCTCACCAATATTACAACTAACACCGAGATCCCAAGGAGGCTCGAATCTCTGGACTCGAAGTTACTTTTCAATTGCAAACAATCTAAGGGGTGTGGGTCAGGAGACTGAACGGTTGCAGACAGGCACCCAGCGGACCAAGCAGTACTTTTTCTTTTCCCTTTCTTTTCCAGGATCGATGTTTCTGCCTTGCATAACTTTTGAGAGGAGAGTGAGGTTACGCTCTGATACCCGCTTGCATTCGACCGTTGAGACCGCTTGGAGAACTGAAGGGATTGGGGACCAAAACAAAACAATAAAAACAACAACAAAAAAAGCCACCAGAATAGGCATAGAGCAGGGCGGAAGGGGAGGGACTCGGGATATGCAGATACGAGTACGAGATCGGAGAAAGAAAAACAAAGTTTCTTACTCAACACACTTTCACTGAGTCCCAATGTCTGCAACTTCTGTTGTGCTTCTCTGAGATGGCTTTGGTTTTGGAGAACCCACCTGAGCAGTACTAGTGTTCCTGCAGTGTTCGCAATACTGTCGTTCGTAATATCTGATATCTGTATATATATAACTATGAGACTGTATCCGCCTGAAAATCTTATAAGTGGCGTCTGAAACGAAACTTTATTTGGCACTTATATATATCCTGTATATATGCCCACTCTTTATCCTTGGCCCATCTAATTTCGGAACCTATTCACAAACCTAGCAACGCGGGTTTCCTTCTTCTCTTCCTCGCTCTCTTCTTTGACCAAACGATCCGAGAAGTCCATTTCGGACAATCGCACCCTATTGTTCAGTCAGTCAAGTGGACTTGATGCCTCTTGCGGTCAAGGCCCTCCCGTCAGGAAAAGGGGGTGGGGCACCTACCACCGCGTATTATGGTACCACTTGTACCCAACAAAGAAGACGACGGCCGTTGGTATCATGATGTACGAGGCGACAAAGCTCCGCCAGTCGAACGGGCTCTCGAGGGCCGTGAAACCCTGGATGAAGAGGATGAAGACGTTGAGGAACAGGTTGAAGCGGTAGATCCAGATGCTCCCCAGGGCCCGGAAGGGGTAGCTGGCCCGGTCGGCGAGCCCCTGCCTCTCCATGCCGCTGCGGACACGCAGGTGCGTGAGGATGATGCCCGCCCAGGCGATGTAGGCCGCCGAGCCGCCGACCGAGGTCATGTAGGTGAAGACCTGCCCGGCCGTGACCTTGAGGTTCATCAGGGCTAGGAAGCCCCATAGGCAGGAGGTGAGGGTTGAGACGTAGGGGACTTTGAGAGGGGGGGGGCCTACGGTGTTAGTGTCACTGAATCACAGGGTACGGAGAGGTATC
>LKEA01000064.1:53715-68929 GCA_003795315.1 Cytospora schulzeri
GGGGGGGGGGGGGAGAGAGAGAGAGGGAGGGAGGGATGTGGTCGAGATCGGGAAAGATGAACCCCCGATACTAGCATTCGAAAATTCTGTAGTGAATAGGAAAATAATGCGATAGATTGCATTTCTTAGAGGGTTTGACCGGCCTTGCTAGTCGGAACACGACGATAGCAGAGGAAACAAAGCCCATTCCGATTGTGGTAGGCTATGTAACTGGAGGGAGACATCGACTAGCAATAGCGCTTCATCGAGATCTTAGCCTTCCCGACTAGGCCGGCCTTGTCGCTCGACGAGTGAGCGACACAGCTGCCACTGCCAGCTGTCAGCAGAGCAACCGATCGTGTAGATCGTGCTGCTGAGACAATGGCATACTGATTCAATGCTGAATGTTCGATGATGGGATTGGGCATGACGGAACTCTCTGCGTATATCCTGTCCCACTCTGCCAGGTCTACCCAGCTTTCCTGGAGCCCATCTTCAATTTGACCTCGGATCAGAAAGAGGCGGGAACCCTTCGCCTGCCTCGTCAGCAACCTGGCAGGCCAAGGAGATCAGAGATAAAATGGCACTCGCCACAGCGGCGGTTGGGAGACTGGGAGAGTGATGGGGCAGCCACGCGGTGACCGGGAGACGAGCCAGTCAGAGTCGGTGACAGCCAGTGACATCAGCCACAGGAGGAAGATCATCACAAGGTCGGCCGGCGCGATTGTTTCGAATGTCTGGATCGGCGGCCTTCCAAGTTCCAGCAGACGGGTAAAGTGTTGATTAGCGGGGGACATCATGCTTGGGGTCTGGCCCGTCCGAGGGGGATCAACATGCTAGAATCGATTCCGTGCAGGCCCATCGTATGGGATTGATGATTCGAAGACCTGGCAGTTCTTCGATCCGTGTTCCATTGTTTGACCAGCCAGGCCTTGATGGTGGTGGACGGGTCATGGTGTGCACCCAAGAGGAGTTATGTGTTCGCGCACGGGACAAACGGCAACACATGATACAGAACACTGGGATACACGACTCAAGCAGAAAGGGTCACTCGGGATGTTGGTCTTCCGCTTCAGATTGCAAACTATTCGATAGATGAATAACTGACGCCCGATCGATGCCATGGCGATCGGTGGTAGCTATCTGGTAGGCACGCTAGGTATCCCAATGGGATTCCGGGCAGTGGTAATGTCTTAATTGTTGGCATGGCAGCAATAAGCTAGTAAAGTATTCCGTAGGGGGCAGGAATGAGATTAGGTTCAGCAGAGTGGATTAGCATATCTTCCTTTCAATTGTTTCTACTTTATTGATTTATCTATTGATTCGTTTTCAGATCGGAGAATTTCAGCTGGGTGGGTTTTCCCAGATCCCACTGCGGAAGACACGATGCCGCCCAGATTAGGTTCCAAGGTCGTTCCAGTTCCAGCCCTGCCCAGGTGCCGTCCCCCAAGTTTTTTGTCTCCACAGCTCCTGGAGTAAAGGCGGGGGTCATGACCGCCTCTAATCTCCTGCAGCCGAGCAGCGACGAGAGAAGAGAAGGGTACCTAGGTAGTGAGTACCGAGAAATCAACTTTGCCGTGGTGAGAAAAGCAGGAAAGTAACAGGCGGCTGGGGGTAAATCTGCTAGTACCGCCCAGCTTTTCCATCATGGAGAAATTGGAAAGCTCTGCTGCTGCCTTCCGGTCTGCTAGCTCTGCTAGTGAGGTGCGCAACGTGGGCTCGGGACTCTAGAGCTTGATAGCTCCCCCAGAGCCGTGTGGCATGCCTACTTAAGTAGGTATTGCATGCTATTGGCAGCTATGTGTCCGTAGCGCCGGTAAATGCACTGAAATATCGCCAGGCCTCCCAAGTCTCTGGAAGGCGCACCTGACGTTAGGCCTATCCTGGTTGGTCTTGCAGACTTGACTGACAGAGTCTGACTCTTTTTTCCCCAAGGGCTGTTTTGTTTCGATCGTGGGGCCCTTATCATCATGATCATTCCCGGAGGAGACCTCCGGCAACTCGAGAGTTGATCCCAGGGGCAGGAATCAGGGATTATACCTACCTGCCACAGCCTTCCTAGCCGAGCTGCCGGGGAAAGCAGGTATGTCTCACACCGTCCACCGATCGATCGACGATTAGTTGTGCATCACCGGACCCGGGATCCGGATCCGAGGAGGGAACCTCCCCGTCACTTGGCAGTTCTGCCAGTCAGTCCAGTCTTCAACTGCACTGCTGCAAGAGAGACGATCATCCCCGCTAACCCCTTCATCGCATCATCCCTCATCCTTGCTTGCCTTGGTGCAACAGACTGTCTCTCGTCGAAACCTTGAAACGTGGCTCTGGGTGTTAGCTTATGTCACTCTGAGGTAACTTAACCTCTGACTCCATGGTTCTGGTCTCAGGGGCACTGGCACGAGCCCATACTCCACTGGCACGACATGTTTCGAGGTTGCCAGGACGGGCAAGACAAAGGAGCATCACTGATAACGAAGTCGTCTCAAGTGGTCTCTCATGAATCAGCCAATGTTGTTGTGTGTGATGTTGATACCTTGGCTGCTTGGGTCTCAAATCCCCTCCGATGCCTTTGATGGAAAACACCGCACGGAGATCGTTAGGGAGGCCTCGCGCCCTAAATATTTGATTTTCTTTTCCCTTTTCTTTGGCGTACAGGGTTGTGATGCCCTCAATAACTCAAAGATGTTCTAGGCATTGTCTATATAAATTTTCGCATTCAAGTATGCCGCTTTATGTACGATATGCACGGCATACTGGTCGATATGCGCTGCGGCGTTGCGTTTGATGCAGATCCGCACTTCGGGTTCTCTCCTCACAGGAGCCGATTGACATGTGAGTGATTGATCGGTCCGTCCAAGTTGCGACTTCGTCTGAGGTCCCGACGGGTCAGCCTGAACTTTGCTGTAGGGCTGAAGGTTCTAGATCATCGACATCCACATTTTTAAACCCAGGTCAACTGAAGGCAACCAAATCACGTTTCATGAGAACACCGGCTTGAGGCTTGGCGACGAGTCCAAGGTTTCATTTAGTTACTTCCTACACTGCATTGTTAGCTAATAGACTGCACTCTGGCCACGATGCATCACCACCCCTTTCTGACAACTGGCAACATCCCCTCAAATCGCCTGAGAAATTAGCCGAGCTGCGCGTCTGCACATTGATATATTGAGTATGTTTAATTTATCGCCCGCAGAAGTTTCAGGTACCACATGATCATCATGCAGTCCACGCAGGGGTATGCATTATAGAGCTTAATATAACCCACCCAGAAAGGAAATGAAGCTTCTGGAAATAGAACAAAAGAAGAAACGAATGGGAGGATTACACATCGCAGATTGGCTATAATGCATGAGTACTTAAGTACGTACTTGAGGAGGAACAGCCTGTACATGTATTATTGCATTTAGGAGAACATGTGAGTTGTCAATGGGTATGTATCCCATCTCAGACCACCTGAAAACATCGAAGTCCGGGTGTGAAGCTGATGAGGGGACAATGCCTTCCAGTACTACGGGTCATGTATCACTGATTCCTTGACACCATGTGATCACCTGCAGGTAAACCCACTAAGGTCTAGAAATATGACATAGTCCCAAATAAAATATTTGGTTCAGGGGTATGGAAGTAACAGTAGCCATTCTATTGTCAAAGCTATCCCCCATGTGCTTGCCGCCTGTCAGCTAGACTGGTTGCGATGTGATGATATGGACGGAGAGATGGTCGATGCTAATCAGCGCTGCCTGTGTTATGCAGTCGGTCTTTCTCCAGGTTATCATCCCTTCTGCGCCCCTTATTTTCAGAATAACGTATACGCCCGCGGTCTGATAGGGGGGTGGACGCCCACGAAGTCATACACCGAGTGCCCGTGTACTAAAACCCTACACTGCATGTCCTTCGCCGCCTTTCTGAGTGACGTATGCCTCGTCAAACGGATCCGGTCCTACTGACTAACACGCAGCGAGGACCCCGGTGACCCCATAACCCACAAGCCGCCGGATTGCCAATCCATGTCAAAGTCGAACGAGCCAAAGCCAAGCCGCCGGTGTGGTTGTGTAGCGGTTGATTCATGTACTGGCAAAAGATTGTACTCACATCAGTATACCCATAATCTAGCCAGTGTGATTCTGGAGGACTCGCCGCAGTAGGTATGGGCATATCCTGGGAGGCAGCACCGGTCTGGTGGCCAATGTCAGTGTCTAGGAATCCCGGAACAAAACGCCACACACCATGATGAACGTTGACTCTGACACTTAAACACTGGTCATAGTTCTACGAGCTACGCAGTTGCTCTCATCAATATTAGATGTCTCTTGTCTTGTGAAATGCTTGTCATGTAAGCCTAGAAATTTCTGCGCACAACAAGACTTGGCCGTTTGGGGCGATTCTTTCCCCAGATGTATTTTGAGCAGCATTATTGCGCCATACATAGTGAGAGGGCACCACGGTTCTCCGTAGAAGCAGCGAAGGTATCTGTCTTCAGTGAATGGAGTCATATTGTTTACTTCCACTGAAGTTCAAAGAGATAGTAGTGGCAGTAGCTACCCAGGTACGAATGTAGACACTGGAAGCAAACTCACCTCTGGGCTGGAGTAGGCTAATGCGGGTGAGGCTCAATGCAGCAACGACAAGGTCTTCTCGTAACAACGAAATACCCTGAACCCCAAGGCTAGCTAGTTTCCGATTCATGAGGAGCATGTCTCGCGACGTGTGATAATTAAGAGGTGATTTCTGAGAGGGAGAACCGACTATGCCCGCCCTGGAGATATGGTCGGTGGATGGCCAGAATGCACTCCTTGAGCTGGAACTGTAGGAACGCAGACACGAGGAGGGATTTGGCTGGGTCTGTCCCACCCGTGCTATCTCCTTCGTTCCAGGACGGGAGTGAGTCGAGTGCTTGGGTGAGTGTATGGGTGCATCGCAGGACATCGTCGTAGGGCAGGGCTTTGGACACCCCGGTACCGAACAAGCGTTTGGATATTTCGAGGCGTAACGCCCAGCTGCGGGAGCTCAGAGCCTGATAAGATGAGTCTGTCTTTTCGTAAAGGGCACGGTCCGTTGGAACTATTTTCGACGTCGATACAACTTCCTCATCGTCGATGTTTGCAGGAGCAGGATTGGTGGATTCTATGCTGTGCAGCAGGGTGGGCAGCTCATACTCGAAAGAGTTCTGAAGTTCCAACTCTCGAAGCACAACCCAGATACGTTTCTTGATCTCCACTACAAAGGGGCTATAGGAAGCAGAGATTGGTTCGGGGTCGCAATGCAATCTATCCAGTATTGCATTTTGTATGAGAGATCCTGTCTCAATCCAGAATCTCTTTTTTCTGACGGTGTTTGTTTGCTTCGCGAGGTACACCAGACAGGCGACCTGGTAGGAGATGAGTTTGCGGCCCTTCATGGCCTGCTGGGTCAACCAGGTATCACAAGCCGAGATCCACCTCGGTGGCATAGCCCGATATTTAGTTGTGGTGGAACTGGAAGAGATCGGAATCGAAAGGGACATCATGGCCAGCACGAGGGCGATCATGCCCGGATGGCGAGGCCGCTCTGGTTCCCAAAGCCAGGCAAACTCTTTCTCAAAAGTTGGAATATGTATAATGCGACGTAGTTGCTCGACATGGTTGAGATAAAAGGAGATCATGTTATCTGTATCTTCCTTTCGTGGGAGTATTCCCCCGAGAGTCCTGTCTTCCATATGAGTTGCAGTGCTTTCAATAGTGACTTTGCTCTTCCTGAGACTGACACCGCGAGGCTTAAACCACTCATCAGCTGTCTCTCTGATGAAAGGAAAGAGCTGTGAAATCTACGGTAAGAATTTTAGCACAGACGAATATGTATAGTGGGAGAGAAGGGGCCACACCTCGTCGAAGAATCGGAACAGAGAATGCTGACGATAGTAACCACGCGGAGATCTCTCCTGTAAGCCCGTGATGCCACCCCCGGTAATGAGGCCATGCGAAGTGAGGACCTCCCTGTTCTGCAGCAAATCTTGGCCTGACGTGGGTGTGTCCTGATGTCGCAAGGTCTCAGCAACGGAACTAGCCTGGTGGATTGGGACGTGCTGTCGCCCGGACCTCGAGAGCATTTCCTTCAGTTGAGCAACCTCAGCCCGGAGGTCTCGTATCTCGGAGGAACTCTGTTGGGGAGTGACTTGCTGGGCTTGCTTGAAGGCCTTTGGGGCGGGAATCGGCCTTCCCGTATCAAACGAGCATTGTTCGGGCCGTCCAGACCTGATACACCTCTGGCAAGGCAAGCTGCGGTCGCACGATAGCTACACAGCTCGTCAGTACGGTGACAGTCTGTTCATCCACCCATCCTTACCTTCTTCTTTCTGCACTCTTCACAGCTTAGTCGCAGACGCCTTGCTCGGCTCCGTTTGGTATTGGTAGCACCAATACCATCAACCAAACCAGCAGTTGAAGTGGGATCCGGAGGTTGGCCGTTGCCGCCGGTGGAGTAGTCGGAGTCCGGCGACACATCCTCATGATTCCCAGGCATGCTAGCAGCTGTGCGTAGGGGCCGAGATGAGTACCACTTGAGGTGAGAGTTACAAGTTTCACCAAGAAGCACTAAAAGCTCGAGTGGTGTGCGGATGTTTCCAGCTACTTACCTCGTAGGCACATATCTTTTCCCAAGTCGGTAGGATTTAGCGGATATAGACCAGCACTTATGGCCGCGTGAGCACAAGACCGATCATCTCCAACCGATTACATTAGAGGAGACCGACTATATCCGACCATCTCCTACCCCGATCATCTACGAACACGCCGCCCACCAATCGAAGCCCACGAGCAAATTGCAATGCTGGGTGCTTGACATCTGGTACCCTTATTCCAATGCCGCTATATTGCCACGCATTACACACAGGCGAGTAGCACCGGGCACATCTATGATTGGGCGAAGACGATGCTGACTCCTAGGGAAATTGATAACGGAAGCCGTGGACGTTCTGCGTTGCTTTTATGAGTGGGGGATAGGTGGATGCCAATGAGCTAGATCGGGTTGTTCTGACACTTCGACATGGTTTGGATTTGCCGGTCTGGCTGGAACACCTACCACCGGTGCCCTGATCAACAACCACCACAGTTACACTCAGGGGATCGTCTTTAGTGCGGCTGTTATGATGGCGGGTGCTGTGATCTTCACCCTCGCCCGGTACGCTTACGCTCCCAGTAAGTGGATCTCTTGAGGGGACAACAGGTCGGGCTCGGGGCCTTCCCACGTGCGGCTTGTTTCCAAGTCACACACTTCAATGGCAGCACGAACGTGAGCGCTCGGGGCTAAAGGCGATGCCAATGATGGCCCAGAGGGCGGTACACACAGGCCTTCTATCAAGTGTGGAAAGGGGGGCATGCCATGGACGAGAACTGGCAAGATCAGAAAATGCCACGGACATAATATTATCGCACGCTGTTGCTGGATGGTTTTCTTGGTTGTCACGGGCGAAGTCGCAGGAAACAGGAAGGTACATACAGCCTAGAAATTGGAAACGATGTGGTGAATGAATGAAACAACATGGAGGAAATAATGTATTTGCGGATTAATTTCACGCGGATATAAACAACCATAGTCACTAATAACGACCCGGTCACCCCTGCTTGTGTCCAAGTACTCAAGTATAGATCACCTGGGCAGGCGTACGGACCGGAGCTTAATCGACATACACAATGGGGGGCGTCCAGATGTCCCAAGGCTACCCCCCGCCCCCCTCACAATCTGGTCTCCCTCTACAATTATCCAAGTATACCTAGGTACTTCAATACCCATAGGTTTCCAACAACTGATGAACTCCTCTGGATACACTCTCCATTTTCCTATAACGTGGCCAAATGAAGCGGATAATTACTCTCTAGCCCTCGTATATCACAGCTATAAGCCTCCGCAGCTTATGCGTGAGAAGACTGTTCCCCCGAAGTAACCAGCAAGTAACCTAGCTCCGTTACATGAGGCCTACCTCCCTCACGTCGTCGCCAGTCTCACACGCTGGACCCATTCGTCGAAAAAGAAACACATTCTCCATAGTCCCTGTGGTTCCGAGAACATGCGCCAAGATACCAATAAATAACCTTATCCTTGTCCCAGCACTGATCAACAGGATAGCAACGCCAGAAGGAGCCTCCGAGGAGGAGGTGGACGGGCAGTGGACCTTACAGGGGCAGAGACGCAACAGACAGGCACCATAGTCCGGAGCAAGATCAGTGAGCCCTACAGAAAGCATCCCTTGATGTTGCTCCCTATCTCTCATGATGTACATGTAGTAAAGTGAGGCGGCAGATCGGTCCTAGTTCCCGTACTACTGTATGCAGCATGCTCGAAATGAGACGCCATGCACCAGGCATTCTCTTACTATGGTACCTAAATGGCTAGGGTTTGCATGGACGGCGTGGGGGAAAAGGGTGTAGAGGTTTTAAGACTTAAAACGAGCGTGGGAAAGAGGTTTCCATTGAATGCCTTAAGGCCTAAGATTGTGAATAGCTAAACAAAAGAAATTGAGTATCTACTAAGTATATACCCAAATAGCTGGAATGTAAAGAAGGGTTAGGGTCTAATATCTTCACAAGGGGGGGATTCTTGGGTGGAGTGGCTGGTACAGTGGTACAGAAGACACCACACCAGGCTTATATAATTATCTCGACTCCTCCTGCAAAAGCCCCTTCAATCTTACCCCCTCTCCTATCGCCACAGCACCAACGCACCATCACTGCAGTTCCAGCTCCGCATGCTGTCGTCTCACTGCCATTACTGCCCCGTCTCCCGCCCCAAGTATCAATTAATAATTGCCTCCTTATCGTTAGTATTACCTGCCTGAGACGGCTTTCATTAGTATTACTTCACTATCCTTTCTTTTGTCTGTCTCAGGTCTCTCGTATTGGTGTTTTCCGCAATACGCCTCATCGCGGTCTGAGTCACAAGCTCAAATGTCACATGCTCCACAAGAACATCGAATACAGGAGGGACCAAAACAGGACAACAACCAGGTCGGTACACGAAACCAAAAGAGAAAGCGACCTGCTAACAACGCTACAGGAACTCGACACCCGAGGGTCTCTCAAGGCTCTAGCAATATCAGACGATCATGACTCCCGTGACCAACCTGTGGCAATCCCATCCCCACGAGAATGGCCAGGCGAGTGCAAAATCTGCCGTCAGGTCTGGCAGCTATTCTCACAGCCCGAGCGGACATGCGGTGTCGACTGGGGCTCTTTCGGGGAGGCACTCGCTACGCAGTGTCTCACGCATAAGCCCTTAGTACAGGCTTGCTCTGATCATCTCCGCGAGATTTTCTTGACATCTCCAGAAGAATGGGGAGGAGGGCCGGAGAAAATTCGTATCGCCCGTGACCATGCCGGGGCCAAGATCAAGTTGTATTTATCGAGGGGGTATGATGAATTGTCCCTGCTGCTGGTAAAGAAAGACTCTGTACCCCACCATCCTGGGACTGGTCGCATTTTGAACCCCGACTGGGTTGATCTGGACATGCTTCAAGAATGGAAGAAGCAATGTCTTTCGACACACGGTGCGAAGTGTGAGAACCCCTTGAAGATTTGGCCGACAAGGCCAGCTTATTTGATCGACGTGAAGAGCAAGTGCCTCGTTTCAGGCCAGGTGTCTGGAGCCTTTGTGGCACTTAGTTACAGGTACGGCAGAAGCTCTGGCACCACAATCGATGCCGCCACCTTGGAGAGGCTGCAGAAGCCGTACGCTCTGGATTCTGTGGAGTTCAAGCAACATTTGTCGCCGATCATTCGAGATGCCATGTATTTGACCGCTGTCATCAGCGAGCGCTATCTCTGGGCAGATGCACTCTGTATTCCTCAGGCTGACCAGGCGCTGAAAAACGAGGAGTTGAACATGATGGGCGCTATTTACGCCAATGCAGTCGTTACAATTATCGCCGCAGATGGCGATTCACAAGATGGGCTTCCCGGTCTCGAAGGCGTTTCTGAACCACGGATGATGAATCAACGCATCATCCCTTTCGGCAACGAGACACTTATAGTAAGTCAAACAGTAGAATTCGAATGTTCGGTGTCCAGAAGCGGCTATTGCAGCCGAGCTTGGACGTTTCAGGAATATCAAATGTCCCAAAGAAGCATAATATTCCATGGACATCAGCTGCA
Organism: Cytospora schulzeri; assembly: GCA_003795315.1. Classification (NCBI taxonomy): domain Eukaryota; kingdom Fungi; phylum Ascomycota; class Sordariomycetes; order Diaporthales; family Cytosporaceae; genus Cytospora; species Cytospora schulzeri. Next base: position 63,813 of record LKEA01000064.1, read on the forward strand.
CTGGCAATGCCAATGTGGTTTCCGGCACGAAGAGACGATACTGAACGCAGAGATTGGCGAATACATCGACCCGTGGCAGAGCGTCCTAATGGCTGGCTTTCCGGATTTGGGCTCCCTGAGCCGCCTTCTCTACGATTTTAGCCATACGAAACTTCGGTACGATGAGGATGCTTTACCCGCTATCTCTGGCTTTTTGTCAGTACTGAGCCGCTCATTCACTGGTGGGTTCTTGTATGGGATCCCGGAAATGTTCTTCGAGCGAGGGCTAGGCTGGAGACCTAAAACCGTCTGGCTCCGACGACGCACCCTATCGGAACGGCCTGTGGAAGACCGACTATCTCCATCAGGACTACCATCCTGGTCCTGGATCGGCTGGCAGGGCGATATAAATCTCTGCCATTACAAGGAGGCTTATAAGCTCGACAAATGGGAACCTATTATTGAAGAAACTATCCCGATCACAGAGTGGTACACTAGCAACTCTTCCAATAACCTACCGGAAGATAGGAGAAGAATAAGATCCACGTGGTTTGAAAATCGCGATACATATAAAGACCTTGCGCAACCATTGCCTCCTGGCTGGTCTCGCCATGACGCCCCTGACATGGGAACATCCAGGGGCTTGTCTTGCCTCTACCCGGACGACTGCGGCAAATACGTCTTCAGACATGCGGACATGCACGGCCCCGACAGGAAGACAACATGGTATTATCCATTTCCAATCCCAGAGATCCTTGACTCAACGCCGCCGGTCACGCCAGAGCAGACACCTTACTTATTTTGCAGGACTTGGAGAGCGCAGCTCTGGGGGCGACAGGCCAGCGAACGGAATACTGTCCGGCTCCACAACCGCTCTGGAAGAGACGTCGGCTTTCTGCACCCACATAACAAGGAGTCGATGGCCCTTTTTCCGGGTACAGATTCCGAAGCTGGGCACAGGTTGTCTGTAGAATTGGTAGCTGTGTACAAATCGCGGAGATACTCTAAGACATGGAACGAAGAAAGCAGAACGTTGGGTCACCCATTGGCGAGGGAGGACTGGCATACTGTGCTATGGATAGAGTGGAAGGACGGAGTCGCGTACCGCCTCGCTAGCGGGGAGGTGAAGACAGAGGAATGGGAGAAGTTGGATACAGAGAGCTTCGACCTTGTCCTCGGTTAAAAGGAGCACGGATGAGTTGCTCTTCTTAGATGAAACGCCGATCATAAGCCGCCAATGCCTCATTGAGGGTAACCGGCGCACTGGAGGACTATTTGTGCCTTAGGTCCCGGCGTGGTACTTTCTCGGAGTGACGGGACCTTGGGTCTCTCTCTTAAGGCGGGGATGAGCTTGATCGAGATACATTAGGAATCGCGTCAGAATATTCCTTTGTGAGTCCTCTTACACCACCACCATCGACCTCGATGGTGACCCCCAGGCAGCACTTTCTGGGTACGTACGACCGCGCTCGTTATCAGGTTGTGCTACGCAATATGTATAACTAAAGCAGCCTACATGACCACAGGCATCTGATCCCGTGCAGCCTCGACATTATTCCACCTCTACCCTCCATTCTGGGTCTTCCACAGACGTCCACTGGTGCCCGTCCGTTCCTGATGGCGCGCCGCGTATTGTCTCTTAAGGCTCTGAGACAGCAGTACTTCTCGAGCTCCTTCAGTCTCACCATTCACAAGCTGGACAGCGTTGGGTTGGAACTTCCTCGCAGGCCTTCTTGCACCCGGAGCTCCCTCCTGGTCGAGCTGGAAGAACTCTGCTATGGTGTTCGTCTTCCCAATGCTTACAGGCGTTTACGAGTGCGACTTTCTGTAGACAGTTTGTGATAAGACATGTTCGCTTTGAGCCTATGAGAAGGACACAGATACACATACGCGTGTGAGTAGGTGGGTCTAATATAGAACAAAGTACGATGTAGTGTCGTCGTGGTCTTGAAATTCATATATGCGACCATTTCATATGCTTCAGGATTGCAGTCCGCTTCTCATATCAATACTCTTCTGCTGCCAACATATAGTCTCTCATCTATGTGACGTATGCTTATAGCCCGGATTGTTCTTCATCTTGCTCAGTTCACGCTTGTCTGTGCTTATGATTCAGCGTGCCAATACTTATCCGTAACCACACCAACTACCATGCGAACTTCCAAGGATTACCCGCGGGTGGGTAATCTACCCAAGGACCCGATTACCCATGGGTACCCACGGGTATACGGGTACCCGTAGGTAATTCACTATTCAGATACTTCCAGATGTAAACGACTCATATTAGGCTATAAGACGATGTATGTCCTAACCTATGTCCTAATCGCAAAACTAAAGCTACCGAGTGAATTTCAAGTTTTTTTTTTTTTTTAATACTCTCCCCCTTCAGCCTAACTTATTTTTCATTTACAGCGCGGGCCATCATTCCCGTCGTGAAAGAGCCCATAATATTGACAATCTGCTCAGTGAGCTTTATATCCTTCTGCATGATAGTTATATAATTACCCACGGGTACCCAAATACCCACGGGTACCCATGGGTAAAAGCTCGGGCCAGTGGGTAATATAACCCGTGGTCTGTGCATGGGTACTCATGGGTACCCGCGGGTGAGTCCTTCACGGAAGCCGAATATGTGACCTCTTGAAACGCGTAGCTACTGAGTTTGGGCCGTGCTTGCTTGCCCAGAACCTCCGTACAGGCGGACTTGGGCCTTGAAGTTATAACAAGCCCTTGAATAATTTCAATACTGTCTTTAGTTTCCCACACTGCCCACTAGATACCAACAACCTCTTAGCAGTAAGTAAGAAGAGCTCCAGTCTCGATACGGGAAAGATCGCTACTGTAATTCTGCAGGATGTTAGGGGAGCTCGAATGGACGCGCTGCACCAAATGTATTGTGCACATTGACGTCTCCTTTATTGTGACTGGTGCTCGCGCCTTTCCCTCCATGTACAGCATCAAGGACCACATCTCTCTTTGGCGGGCGCATCGGACGACGGCGTGAGAATCTCCGCCGATAAACGAGCCAAAAAAGCAGCGCGGCGATCAACAGGATACCGCTCGCAACACCGACCCCAACGCCCACACTGGCCCCGACTGAAAGACCATCATCAGATCCCCTCTCTGGGTTGTCGTTCGGAGTAGGGGATGGTGTTGATGAAGACGAAGACGGCGCCGGCGTCGCGTAAAGAATTCCCAGCGCGAACAGGTGCCACGGCGACATTAGGTCGCGAGTTCCAACGTCAGTCGTTCTTGCTTGCACAGCCCAATGGGTGACCACCGCAGTGGTTGAAGACGTGTACTGGGATACACAGCGAAAGGTGGGCGCCATCACGTTCGTGAAGCCGGTAACTGAGACACAGCTGAAAGCGTACGCAGTCGGGCAGCAGGTAATAGGGGAGTTGGATGTTCCACCACACGCGGGCGAGTAGCTGGAGGGGCACTGTGCGCCGAGGTAGGTCATCTGGCCGTCCCACCCGGTGGGGAGGCAGCCGTTTGTCGTTTGGGACGGTCCACCGAGGACGGTATCTTCGGGCAACCCTTGGCCATAGTCCCATTGCCAGTAGTCTGTCGGGCTGGGACATGCTGATGGGTTGGCAGGCGTCCAGTCTGATGCAAGTGTTGATGAAGTAATTGTTGCCATATCAGACTGCCCCTTTGCGAGAAATGATGCAAGTGTTTACTGGATCTGAGATAACTAGGGCAGACACATGAGAAACAAAGAAAGAGGAACAAGCACAGTTGAATGCCCGAAGATCCGTGAGCGCCTTTTAAACATACCGGGTTGCTAACCGGGTCTACGAGGCCTCTGCCCAGGTCACACACAATTTCAGGCAAGTCCATAGCCACGCCTACGATAACGTCCAGTGTAAGACATTGTAACACATTTGTATGATCCACCACACAATTCCAGGCAGATACCGAGCCACGCTGACCGAATTATCGGGAAAAGACCCCAAATACACCACAATGAGGGGCCGGCCCCCCTAGTAATACGGGATGTTCGGAGCCCTTCAGGGCGATTATAACACGGCTCTGAGGCTAACCCGAACAGACAGCATCAACAGCGGTTCCCCTCCTCGATATGAATTCTCCCTAATAAGCACACAATAAGGGTTCATTCACTTCTTTTACCCGCACCCATCAACCGAGATTTCTCGTCCAGGCTCGCAGAGGAGGCAGTGTGGGCTAGAGATCTGAGTTTTGTACTCGTCCCACCAAGTCTGAGGCCGTTCGCGAGTCTGTCATAAAGACTCTTAGCACCTGCGACCAAAGCTGGCTCTTCCTTGTATCGTAGAATGTCTGGAGTTGTAGGATCGGTCGTGCTGGAACCTCGCCTTGCGGACCTGTGGATAGCCTGCTTGCTAAGTGTATATATAGACGACGATGTAAGTTGGGTAAAGTACTTGGCAGTCACTTCGTCGATCCGCAGTAGGACTTTCTTCCCCGTATTGGCGTTAAAGCACTCAGGGTTCAGCGGCGTTTGTTGAAAGAGCTCGGCAGCAAGCTCACGATCATTTATCAGAGCGGTAGCTAGATTTGGCCAATCGCATTGGTCAATTAGACGTTGAATATCACCCCCTGGATGTTGTTGCCGTGCTGCAGCTGCCTTGAGTTTGTTCTCAACATGTATCCTGTTGAGCGACAGTTCTTCTACCGGATAGATGATATGAACTTGATATGCTGCAGTCTTGCTACCGTCATTAGCTGTGCCAGCAGAGTGTTGCTCTACCACGTTGGCTTGGCCTAAGACCCATGGAACGGCGTTATACGACTTCCCCATGTAGTCCTCGAGTAATTTGGCAGTTAAGAACATCTGAAATAAGCAGATGTCCAACAAAAGGGCGGCTCGAGAGACAAGGTTGCCATGAACCTTGGTCCAGTGGTCCATAAGTCGGTCATCTAAAGTGTCAAGATCTGCGATTTGGTATAGAATGCGGTTCAAATCCCCGGACTTGAGTTGTGGGAGCTGGAGCACATCCGAATGCACGCTGATCGCATTGTTTAACTCTTTCTTGAGAAGGGGTGTCATGCAGTCGAAGAACAGGATTTGGTACCGTGCAATCCGCTGGTATATAACCCCGCGTACTGGTTCGGCGTTGGCATGGTCGTCCATTTTGCATAGGGACTCATCCGAG
>LKEA01000064.1:81056-111847 GCA_003795315.1 Cytospora schulzeri
CTCAAGGCCTCCGACGCGCAGCAACCTCAAAAACAACCACAGGCTTAAACTCAGGTAGACTGATATCGAACCCCTCGACCACCGGGTGACCCTCCCTGAGCCGCCCATCAAGCCCCATAATCACCTCCCCCCTACCGCTGTTGGGCCCAGCACCCCCGTAGACCTCCATCAGGACGTCCGCGAGGCGGAGTCTGAAGACCTGCACGTCCGACAGGCCCAGCCTGTCCGAGGCCCGCCAGGTCTGGGGCCACCTCAGGGACCACATGAGGGTGTGGATGCGCATGACCCGCAGGGTCACGTACTTCCGCCCGAGGGCTCTGAGGTCGTCCTCAACGAGGAGCCGTATTGCTAGCGGGGCGGCGGGTGCGTGTAGGTCCATGGTGGAGGCCCACCGCAGGGCGAGGCATTTCCTGAGGGTGTCGATGTCGTCGAGGGCGACGAGGCGGCTCTGCCCTTCGTATTCGCGGAAGAGATCCCACTCCAGAGCCTGCTGCCAGGCTTCATCACCGAGATCGAGCTCGAAGGTGTGCATGTTGAGATGAACATGACTGTGGCTCTTCAGGTACCAGTGATACAGAAGATTGAGCACTGCATACTCGGTCTCGTAGGTATCGCACTGGAAGATGAGGTCCATGTCGATCATGACTGCTGCTTCGGGCTCCATGGCCTCAATCAGGACCTCGTCGCGGTTCATTGGTCCGTAGACCTGCACGGCCCGCAAGAGCGTGGCCGAGCAGAGCCAAAGTATATCGGTCCCGGGGTTGTACTAGAGAGCCCGAAAGATAGTGGGTTGGAGCACGTACGTGCGTCCTTGTATCAGGGTCCACGTCCACAGCGTTAATGCAAGTGCCTTTGCGCGTTTCCACGCGCAGTCCCGCGCCTCGTGGCTCACGAAGGCGACCGATGGGTCTCGAGCAGGTACGCGTGTGAGCCTTCTGAAGCACGCGTCGCAGAGGACCCCGGGGTCGTGCATTTGCCGGTGTAGGCATGGAGGCAAGTCTGACCTCACCAGGCGTGTGCACCAGGCACTCTCCCAGACCAACTCCCGCATTTCCTTGGACAGACTGCCGAATCCAATGGATATCTTTGCCGGGTCGCCTATGGTGCTGTTCCCGATCGGGACGTCATGGCGTCCATTTCGATTTTCGTCTTGAGCCGCGAGGTCTAGAAGGGACCCAGCTTGCGGCTGTTCCATTCTAAGGTGAGATTCGAAATCAGCTTGTGAAGATTGGGTAGGCGCCTCCTCTTGCTGCTCAGTGTCGCCAGGCCCGTCGACGTCTTCCAGACGCTGTGAAGTTTCGGACGAGTCCTCCATCTGGTATCCGCGTTGGGCTAAAGCTTCATGAGCCGGCGTGGCCTGGTGTTTAATAGCTTGGAGAAGGTGAATGTTCCAATTCAGATTCCGTCTTTCGAACACTTCTCAGGATAATGTCAAAAACTTCTATCACGGTTTCGATGAGGCGCCAAACAAGGGTCGTATATTCCAAACTGCAAGGGCTTCGTCAATCGATGGGTACTAATTAAGACATTATGAAGAAGAGAAGGGTCATTGTCTAGGTGGGCAATATGTGTCAGCCAAACATTGAACGATCGCTGGCAGTTGGCAGCTCGAGTACACCTTCCCGATGGTCTGTCTCTGTTGCAGGCTTGCCGTGACAGCAGTGTCATAACGCTGTTTGTTAATTTTGAAGACATCATAGAAGGTATCCTCCCTTTGGAAGGTGCATTCCTTCTCAGCACCTACCTAGGTGCCTAGGTACCCAAGTTAAGTACCTACCTAGGTAGGTAGGTACACGTAGACACATCAACCTTTGAACCTTCGAAGGTTGTTCATCCTGATGATGTCCACTCGTCAATATCGGAACAGTCAACAAGCATTCACGTCGAGTAAATCAAGCAAAGGAACATGTATGTGTCTTGAACGTCAAATCATTATCGTCTATTTAGGGTTGTGCCGTATGGGTCAACCCTTTCCACCGATATACTACTGTACATCCAGGCTAGAATGACGACATTACCAATCGTGTAGCAAAATGCCAAGATGGGGTACCAAACCGAAGAGACCCATGCCAAACTCCATTAACCATTTTCGATGCGATCGCCTGTACCCTGTAATCCCAAATGCTTAAGCGTCATCCTTTAGTCGACCTCCTCCATGGCGCTGTCGCCAGTCTCGGCGGCAGGCGTGGAGTCAGAGGCAGCGGGAGCGTCAGCAGCAGCCTCGGGCTCGTCGTCCAGGTTCAGACCCAGAGAGACGAGCTTGTGGATGCGCTCAGCGAAGCCAGCGGGCTCGTCAATGGTGAATCCAGAGACAAGCAGGGAGGTCTCGAACAGGAGCTGAACGATGGACTTGACGGTCTTGTCGTTCTCGCCATCAGCCTCGACCTTGGTCTTGAGCTCCCGGATGATGGAGCTGTTGGGGGAGATCTCGAAGGTCTTCTTGGAAGACATGTAGCTGGACATGGAGGTGTCACGGAGGGCCTGGGCCTTCATGATACGCTCCATGTTGGCGGACCAACCGAACTGGCCAGTACGGATGGCGCAAGGGGAGCCAACGAGCTTGTGGGAGACAACAACCTTCTCGACCTTGTCGCCGAGAACGTTCTTGAGGGCCTTGGTGAGCTCCTCGAACTCCTTCTCCTCCTCCTCACGCTTCTTCTTCTCCTCGTCGGTCTCCTCAATGTCGAAGTCCTTGGTGATGTCGACCAGCTTCTTGCCCTCGAACTCCTTGAGCTGAGTCATGGCGTACTCATCAATGGGGTCAACCAGGAAGAGAACCTCGAAGCCCTTGGCCTTGAGAGCGTCAAGGAAGGGAGACTTGGAGACGGCGGGCAGGGACTCGCCGGTGATGTAGTACATGTTCTTCTGGTGCTCCGGCATGCGGGTAACGTAGTCAGCCAGAGAGGTCATCTCGTCGCCAGACTTGGTGGAGTTGAAGCGCAGCAGCTTGGCGAGCTGGGGGCGGTTCTGGGAGTCCTCGTGGATTCCGAGCTTCAGGTTCTTGCCGAAAGCAGTGTAGAACTTGTCGAACTGCTCCTTGTCCTCGGCAATCTCAGTGAAGAGCTCAAGAGACTTCTTGACGATGTTCTTCTTGATGACCTTCATGATCTTGTTCTGCTGGAGGGTCTCACGAGACAGGTTGAGGGGAAGGTCCTCAGAGTCGACAACACCCTTGACGAAGCTGAGCCACTCAGGGATAAGCTCGGTGGCGTCATCAGTGATGAAGACACGGCGGACGTAGAGCTTGATGTTGTTCTTGGTCTTCTTGGTCTCGAAGAGGTCGAAGGGAGCGCGCTTGGGGACGTAGAGGATGGCGCGGAACTCGAGCTGACCCTCAACGGAGAAGTGCTTGACGGCCAGGTGGTCCTCCCAATCGTTGGACAGGGACTTGTAGAAAGCGGCGTACTCCTCCTGGTTGATGTCGGAGGGGTTGCGAGTCCAGATGGGCTTCTGCTTGTTGAGCTCCTCCTCCTCGATGCTGGTCTCCTTGATGGTCTTGGTCTTCTTCTTCTTCTCCTTCTCCTCGTCCTCCTCGTCGACCTCCTCGATCTTGGGCTTCTTGTCCTCGCCCTCCTCGGTGGTCTCCTCAGCCTCCTCATCGGGGACCTCCTTCTCGGTCTCCTTCTGGACGTGGAGGTAGATGGGGTAGGAAATGAACTCGGAGTGCTTCTTGATGACCTCCTTGACCTTGGCCTCGTTCAGGTAGTCCATCTGCTCATCCTTCAGGTACAGGATGATCTTGGTACCACGACCAATCTGCTCGCCCTCGGTGTCGGGGACGATGGTGAAAGTACCACCAGCGCTGGACTCCCAGACGTACTGCTCGTCATCGTTGTGCTTGGAGATAACCTTGACCTTGTCGGCGACAAGGTAGGCGGAGTAGAAACCAACACCGAACTGACCAATCATGGAGATATCAGCACCGGCGGTGAGGGCCTCCATGAACTGCTTGGTGCCGGAGCGGGCAATTGTACCCAGGTTGTTGACGAGATCCTAAGGCAGTAGTCAGTAGGCTGTACAAATAATGGACAGTGTATAGTAATGTGATGCAGATGTACTTACAGCCTTGGTCATACCGATACCAGAATCCTGGAGAGTCAGAGTCTTGTTCTCCTTGTCTGGGATAATGTCGATACGGAGGTCCTTGCCCGAGTCCAGCTTGCTGGGGTCGGACAAAGCCTCGTACCTGATCTTGTCGAGAGCATCTGATGCGTTGGAGACGAGCTCTCGCAGGAAGATCTCCTTGTTGGAGTAGACGGTGTTGATGATGAGGGAGAGCAGCTGAGAAATCTCAGCCTGGAACTCGAAGGTTTCGCCAGACATTTTGAGGGTCGTAACTTCGTCAATTACTGGTGATTGAAAGTCAGTGTTGTTGCTCGATAACAAACGTTTGGTTTCTGGGAACAAGGCAATGGGCAAGGCGAGGATTGAGGGGTGTAAAGTGGGTTGTGGTGGGGTCGCCGTGGAAACGATCGAAGCAAACGGAAGCTGCAAGGCTTCGAGTACTACTTCGCCTCCCAGGCTTTCAGGTGCCTTTCGCAGCGTGATTCCAGGCAGGAAGTGGAACTTCGAGTATCTGCACAGACACACAGAGTATCGATGATCCTCTACCTGCCCCAATCTTCGGCGCGAGGCTGGGCACCAAGCTGGAGGTTTTGTGACAGTTGGGCGGAGAGGCGGGGAACATGTTGCACTGATGGAGGTGTATGTGCTTACCTTGGGGTATCACTGGAGAGGAAATAGAAACTCAGTCTGATCGAATCTTTGCGATTTCGATATCTGAGGGAGAAGAGAGGGGTTTAGTATGGATTGAGATGGGAAGAGTCGTTTGTGAAGAGAAGAGATGTGTGTTTGAGGGAAGGAAGAAGGTCTGTCACAGACGAGAGAGCTGCAAGCCCGCTAAAAAATAGTGCTGCCAACTGCTCGATAGAATTCTAAGTTTCTAAGAGTTTCCATGGCGCATTCCTTCTCTCGCCTTCGATGGTCTTCTCTGATTGGCACGATAGATACGATAAGCTGTTAGCTCCCAATTCTGGGGAAGCCAAGCCCACTTTGCCCCGCGGGAACCCTGAAGGCAGATTTGTCGATGGAGCCTTCCAGCCTTCTTCCAACACTTTACGGGCAGACTGGCAGAGTTACAACGGCAGTACGGCATACTGGGCAAACAGTCAGACAGTCAGACAATTCTAGACATGCAGCATTCACAGTAGAGAAACACGCAGATCTGGTCTAGAATGTCTCGGTAAGCCTCCGACTTTGGAGTTTCCCTCAATCTATTCTGGGGTTCCTCATCGAATTCTCTAGGCATTGCTCGCCATGTCCAGAACACAATCGACCCCAGCCTCATGTTGCCTCATTAAGCTCAGGGACCACAAATCGGTCCGTGCCACCTGCCTAGCAACCAACGCCCAGAAGTGAGGCTGAAGAACGACTCCGGCTGCCTGGCCCTGGCCGCCCAGGTGCCTATTTACGGTAGGTACGTGGGTACTTCAGTACGGTTCGATTTCTTAATACGGCCCATTCACTCAGGCCCGTGGACCAGGGTGGTACACCAAAGCAGTTTCTAGAATCAATTCTTCACGATGTGAAAGTGGTATTGTCTTATTAATGCTCATGCCTAAAACTGATCGACTACGGTTCCTCGACTCCACCTTCAACTCGGCTCGCCGAATTATGTGCGGCCCTCGCTTTTGTATGCAGTCTCTCGCCACCAGCGCAACAGTTCAGTAGGCAAAACCACCTGGATCGCACGACTTGGTCCTCTGCAAGCCAATGGTCCACCACCGACGATTTCGCAGCCTATGCCAGGCTTCATCTGGGATTGGTGTGGGTGTCCTCCACCGGGACTCGACAACACCGGATTTGTCGTGGTGAAGCGACGTTTGGCAAAGACGCCGCCTTGCTCCTACATGGAGTTCAGCTGCAAAACACGACCAGCGGCCATATGTTGAAGAAGGTGCTCCAGGACCTAGGTGAGGACGTTGCTTGAATAATCCATATAAAGGTCCAGTATGTTGGCCCCGGGTTATGCTTGGCCGCTCTCAGCCTGGCCTTGTTGATCGCATGGGGAGCGATCATAGTGGGGGGCAGGCTTGGACCTTGGAAACCCATGGATCGGGCTTCAGACAGAAGGTAGGGCCTCGGCTAAGTTGAGAAGGATGCAGTGTGCAACTTTACTGCAGTCCTCTGGCACACTCGGCAGCGACTGTCGCGCAGTGAGACAAGGCCCGCCCGTAATGATGTTTGCAAGATAGTTCTCTCCGTTTGCCATGAGGTCTCAGTCGCCGCTGATTTTCGCATGTCTGAAATATTTCATGCCCACCCACGCGACGACCACCCATACCCAAGCCATGATACACGTCAGGATAATCAAGGCAGGATAGTACCCAGTAATCGGCAAGGTAGGATCGTCCTCCAGCTCTGGCGGCGCATACGGCGTGGTCCCAACATCCCAGGCCCAGCTCCAAATACCAAAACAGGAGCCCATGCCCACCACAAAGACGACCCATGTGACGATCAATATGACCCATCCCCACCACTCCGTCTCTGTATAGTCCCAGTCGTCGTCGTCGGGTAGCAAGGGTGTCGAAGCCAGGCCCGAAAGGCTCAGGGGCGACCTCGCCCTATTCACGGTCCTTCGCCGGGACAAGGGACCAAAGTAATTGTCGGACCCGGAACTCAAACTCGACAACTCCGGACCGCCCCTGCCGCCGGCATTTCTCCCCATGTGCAAGACATCTTCGTCATCGGTCGTCGTGTAGCTTATCGTAGGGCTCGTAGACGCAGCCTCCTCGACCTCAACCTTTGGGTTCGGCGCGGTTCCTTCTCCTGTTGTAGCAGATGTGTCCCTCAGCAGGCTTGCAGCCGCTACGACGGGCGCACTTCTGCTGGCATACCCGTCCATCGAGGGTCGTGGTGTGATGTCTGAGATACCCAGTCCGAAGGCACTCCCTTCCCCGGTGGGGGTGCTTATGCCATATGTTTCAGCCGGTTTGGTGTCGATGCTCAGGTTCGCGCGGTGGGCCTCCCGCCGCTCTCGCTGGGCGCCGCGGCCGAGGAGAGCGACCTTTCTCAGGGAGCCTCGGCGGCGTCTCGTCTTGTGCTCCTGCAATGCGCTTGCGATCGAGGGTGGCTGTCGAGGTATCGGTGAGTGCATTGGTGTGTGCGCATGCGACGCATTGTCCTTGTCGTCGTGTTGGTGTTCTACCGAGTGTGCGCGCATGAAAGAGAGTCGGGAGAGTAAGCCGCCTCCGGATGGAGTGCGCTTGTGGCCGGCGGTTTGTTGTTTTGGGTCTGTGGTACCAGCACCAGCACCAGCACTGACACCAACACCTGGATCGGGGTCTTGAATGGGAGATGGGGATTCCATGATGTGATGGAGAGCGGCGCCAATGGCCCGACCTTATTTAAGGTTCTCGCGTGTACTTCAGGACGCTGATGTCAGCGTAATGCGTTGGCTCGGGTCAACAAGATGGAGGATCCTAAGCATCTGCCCCACATGTTGTTGTAGCATTAAGCATGTGAGAGTGAGGAAAAGAGTGAAAGTGAGACAGGACTTTTGAGGACGGAATTGCCTGTTCGGCATCCGGGCTCGAAGGTGAAAGTGATCATCTGGGGTGTAGTTGACAGACGGTATCAGGGTGGAAAGAATCCAGGTATTGATCTACCTGCTTAGTACCACAGTAGGTATTGGTAGGCTGGCAGGCTGGTAAGTACCTAGGTATAGCATGCAACCCAATTTCCCAATGCCGGCAAGCAATGAACCGAATGCCTAGCAGCTAGCAGCCGATGCCTGCCAATCCGCAGACCACCAGCAACTACAGTAGCAACCTCGGAACACTTTACAACCTGCGGTCATCGATCGGAGCCCCTGACTTAGCGGCATCTCCTTGCACCACCCCCCTGAACTCACCTGGACCCTTGCACCTAGACACACTGACTGACTGACTGATGCAGCTACCACCTGAACAACCACATTCCCGTGTTCCAAAGACCAGTGTCGTCACAATGTATTATACTATACACACAGTGAAACAATAACCATTCTTATCCACCACCACGAGGACGTCTCGCTACCAGCACATGCAAGAGATAAATTACGGAATCATATCTGATCACCTGTGATCTTCCAGCACAAACATTCAAGACACCCACCAAGCCCACACACCACATTTGGCGATCCGAAAATCAGGTATCCAACGAGGTTGCAGTGCGCTAGACTCCATAAAGCAATTGGCCTATCGCAACTGACAAAGAGATATTGGACAAACAAGGGCCGATAATCCCCCTCCTGCTCCTCATTGATTCCCCCCTCTATATACCCTCTTTTCCCGCCCGTCTTCGTCATTAGAGAGGCCCCATGGCTTCTGGCCTGCCGCCCGACTTCCCTCCTCCCCCATCGCCAAGTCCTCCTGTCTTCGTCGAGCCTCCACCTCCTGAAGACGTCGACGACGACCTCGACCTCGCCCTCGATCTCGACCGCCCCCCATCTCGCGACAGTAGTATCTCGGGGAACTGGAACGATATAGGCAACCTGCTCCCATCCCCCCGTGACAGCGGCCTTCTCAGCCCTGATACTCCGCGGACTGTCCGGAGACCAAGCAGCATGGCATCAATAGATGCTTCTTTTGCAGAGGGCAGCGTCCCAGCTGCTGCGGCATCAAGTCCCTTCAACTTCCAGACGCAGTTCATGAGCACGTCGCCTGTGAAGTCGGTACGTCTAATTCGCCCCAGCCCAACGAAACTGCCGACCTATGCGCCCTTGATCGGGTTCCTAAGCTGACAATATTGCCCCCTTCTCCCCAGAACATTGGACAACGCCGAGGCCATCGTTATAAACACTCCTCCATCAGCACCCAACATCAGATCTTCCAGGAACCACCACCCCGGCCCCCACCAGTCCTGCCCGCCTCCCTGCCCGTGCCAACCCTACGCGAAGCATGGACCTCCATGCACAAGGACCAACGCGCCCGTCTATACTGGTCCCTGTGCCACGCCTGCGTCGCGGGGTACGTCTTCTTCTGCGCGGGCGAGAGCCTCGCCATGACGGCCCTCTCCCACCTCATCTTCTTCGACGTCGGGTCCGCGGCCATCTGCGTGGGCGTGGACGTCCTGGGCAACTTTGAGGTGTGGAAGAGGAGCAGCGTGCGGCACCCCTTCGGGCTGCAGCGCGTCGAGGTGCTCGCGGGCTTCGCCATGAGCGTGTTCCTGGTCTTTGGCGGGTTCGACCTGCTGAGCCACAACTTCAAGCACGTCCTCGAGAGCGTGGGCTCGCACGCGCCGCACCACCCACACGGGGACATGATAGGAGACGGCATGGGAGACGGCACAGACGGGGCGGCCCACATCCACGGCGACGCGGCAGGGACAGGGAGCGCCGCCACCATCAGCGCCGGGACGGTCGACCTGGCCAGCCTGGCGGCCGTGCTGAGCACGCTCGTGTCGGCGTACGGGCTCAAGAACCACGCGCGCATCCGGCGCGTCATGCGGCCGAGCTACCTCTCGTCCTTCCTGCCCGAGATCCTCGCCAACCCGTTCCACTCCCTGACCCTCTTCTTCAGCTTCCTCATGCTCCTCCTGCCCTACCTCTCCGTCGCCTCCTTCGCCTGGCTCGACAAGCTCGTCTGCGTCGCCATCGCCGTCTCCATGTTCGTCCTGGGCACCCGCCTCGCCGCCGCCCAGGGCTTCATGCTGCTCATGTCGTACAGCAGCCAGCGCAAGGAGACGTCCACGTTTGGCGTGGACGGCAGGGACAGCGACACGGACGACGTCGTCCGCGAGATCGAGTCCGAGCCCCACGTCTCGCGCGTCGACGAGGCACAGTTCTGGCAGGTCCACTACGGCCTGTGCATGGCGACCATGAAGCTCTGCGTCATCCGGGGCTGCGACGACGTGGCCATGGGCCAGCTGAGGCAGAGGATCGGGCGGATCGTGCAGAATAGGCTGGGCGAGGGGTATGGCAAGGGAGGGGCGCTGAGGTGGGAGGTTACGTTGCAGATGAGTACGGACTCGGCATAAAAAAACTAAGACCTAAGGGCATTCTAGAACGCTGTAGATGTGTACAACAATTCCGTGATTGAATATGTAATATCATGGCACTGAAGAAGGCTGCACAGATCGTATGAAGCGCACCCAGAAGGCTTTTTGGTCATGTTATGAAGAAGCACATCAATTGCATGGCAAACATGATGAGTCGAGCAGTCTGTCTGTTGCAGAATATTGTACTTGTGGGCTGTGTATATCAAAACCTGACAATGAATGGCCGACCACCAAAAAAAAAAGGAACTCCTCCTGCACCCGTGATGAGACAATATCGTAAAGTCATTGGTATAGAGCGGGTAATCTCCCAAAACTCTCTCTCTCTCTCTCTCTCTCTCTCTCTCTCTCTCTCTCTCTCCCCCTCTATCCCTCTCTTTTTCTCACTCAAAACAGCCCCCACCGCCCACCCTTCTCCTTCCTCGCCTCGACACGACCACCCAGCTTGGTCCGGTCCCGCCCCTCGATGGCGCGCAGGCTCTCCATCTTCTCGAGCACGAGCTCGAGCAGCTCCTTGCGGCGGATGACCTCGAGGTGCCTCTTGATCTTGGGGTCCTCCTTGGCGAAGCGCTCGATCTCGTCCTCGCTCAGGTGCCGGCCCAGGCGGGCGTCGAGCTCCCGCGGGAAGTTGTAGTAGAACTCGGAGAGCAGCTCCACGTTGAGGAAGAGGACGGCCGTCTGGGCGAGCTTGCTGGCCGCCGCGTCGAGGAACACCTCGGGGCAGTAGTACTTGTTCTTGACGTCCTTGCACTGCCGCGACTTGACGGCCAGCAGGCGCATGTTGATGATGTCGGCGCGGTCGCGGAGGAAGACTGCTTCACGGCCTGAATGATGAGTGGTGTCAGTCAGTGTGTAGTTCAAGTTGACCAGAAGACCAGGTGTTATCCAAGGTAGGATGGATGGAATGAGAAGAAGAAAAGAAATGCTTACCCTTCTCCAACAACGCAGCACTGAACCCACCAGCCCCCAGCCTCCCCTCACCCTCAACAATCATATCCCCCTTGCGGCACTTATCCACAAAGCCCATCACCTCCTTCAGCTTCCTCCTGCCGCCCACCGTCGTCTCCAGGTTCGTCATGGCGTTCTGACACGCCTCCAGCTCCCCCTTGAGCACACCACCGACGTGCTCGCGCCCGTTGTTCCACTCCCGCTCCTCGACGTCGATCTCGAACTTGTACGGCTTGATGCAGTTCTCCACCTGGTCGCTCGTGCTGTAGAACCTCTCGTTCAGGATGGTCGATGCCGCGTTCGTGATGGCCTCGCGCGCGAAGGGGTGGTTTGCGAATGTGGACTGCGCAATCAGCCGCTCGATGTGCTTCTGGATCGTCGTGGCCACGGCGTTGGTCGCGAGACGGCCCACGCCAAGCTTAGTAAGCGAGGAGGTGGACGCGTCGAGCTGACGGTGCCAGTAGAGGTTGTTAGGGTCCGCTTTGGGCAGGTCGGCAAGCGTGTCGACCTCCGGGGGCGGCTGAGACAGGTCGATGATGGGTTTGTTCCAGTAGCGGAGGGCGAGGAGGTCCAGCACGCGCTGGTCGAGTTCCTTCTTGAGGACCTCTTGCATCTGCGGCCGGCCGAATTCCCCGCTGAACTCCTTGAAGGAGTGCTTGAAGGCATCGAGACTTTCGGCAAGGTATGACTCTGCCGAGAGTGGTCGGTCGTTGTACTGGACCTTGAACTCGTAGGTGGCTTCCTCGAGCTCTTGTTTTATCGCGTCGTGTGTGATTTGCAAACTGGCAGACATGGTCTGTTCCAGAACGTGCATGAGCTTCTTACGGAGGTTGAGTGTGCCAAGGTTGATACCTGATTCGGGGCCAAATTCTAGAGGATGCGCTGAGAAATAAGCTTGCTCGTTCTTGGCAATAGTGGTGGTGAGGTTGCCTCCTATTCCCTTGTTGAACAGGGCCTTGACACCCGGTGCTCGAGAAACAACTCCGACGTAGCCGAGCCGTAAAGGATACTGGCTGTCCGACAGAATGGAAGCTCCTCGCACCGGGTCGACAAGGTCCATCTTGGTGACGACACCAATGGTTCTCTCGCCTCGCGGGTCTACCCTCCTACTTGCTCGCAACGCTGTGGAGTTGGCCAGATCAACATCTGCGGCAGAGATGGCCAGGATGACGTTTGGAGGTTGGATGTATTTGTCGCAAAGCTCTGCGATCTTTTGCTTCAGCTGCAGGGGTTGGTTCTGACCGACGACTTGTATGTATCCAGGCAGGTCGATTAGGGACAGATCCGGTACAGTTGGGGAGTAGATGCTGAGGCGGATCGGGTCATCCGAAACACAGTCGCTATCTGGTACGGCCAGGTTGAGATCGGTGAGCGTTCGTTGTACCGAGGAGAAGTCTGTTGTTTTCAAGCCCAGGTCCGGGAACTCGCCGTACTCTGTTTTGGACTCGGGTGTGTTGATCAAAGTAAGCTCAATTGGCCGCCTCGTGACCATATTGGAACCCTTGGGCAGAAATTCATGGCCCACGATGGCCTCCAGAACCGAGCTCTTTCCCGAAGATTGCGATCCGATAACGACGATGGACGGAAGAGTGAGTGCACTCGTCTGGCCGACCTTGGAGAGAATAGTTCGGATCTCGATCATCTTCTTGGTCAGGACCATCATCTGGTCATCCTTCGCCATCTCCTCGGTATCCCTGTCATCGTCCACGATCTGAGTCCAGCCGCCAGCAGCTGCTGCACCGGCCATGACCTTCCCGGATCTGCTATGCCTCGGCGGCTCATCCCCGGGGTCTGGTCCTCCTTTTCCGGTGCCTATCTCCTCCTGCATCCGGAGTATTTTGTTCATCCATTCCGGCATCTCAACCTGCTCTTTCGTATTCTCCCACCCCCTCCCAATCTGACCCGCAATGTCCTTGGCGCCACCAAACAAGCCCGAGGCCGTATCCACCGCCGTGCTCTTCATGTTCTTGTACAACTCCGACGCCGAGTTGCTGACCTGTACGGCCTGGTACTGCACCCACGCCACGCCGCCTATCATCAGGCCCCCGAACATGGCCGGCACCTTCGCGAACTTGAGCACCAGCCTCGGCAGGATCCTCGCGAACGAGACGTTCCGGACGATGACGGCATTGTGGAAGGAGCTCCCGGGGGGCCACATGCGCTGCCTCATGGATTGTATCGTCGCATCGGTCCGTTGAAGGCCTCCGGTCGGGAGTCGGAAGCGGTGGTACTGGCGGACGGCGGCGGCGCCTGCGCGTCGCGCGGTAAGGGGCACTATCCCCGCTGCCAGGAGCCGTCCACTCATGGTGGTGGCAGGTGAAGAGGACGCTGGTGGTGTTGAGATGGCATAAACAAGTTGATGGACCGTGGTGGGCTCTGGTAGAGATGTCGTCCTTTCTCGCCCAAAAATCTGTAGATTTGTATTTCTTCTGCTGGGGTGGTGCTGTCAAAGTTGGGGTCGACTCTCACGATTATGCAGCCCACTTTTGCATGGAGTGCTGAGGTGGCGTAGGAGATTGGCCAGGGTGGACACGACGTCAGTGAGCAGTGGACTGGCCTGGCTGGGGAGCTGGGGGAGCTACATACTGTCTAGAAGTGTTCAGGGTTAGGGCTGCCGGTGAGGTGGATATAGCTGAGTCATGTAAAGGGAGGATCCGACACTACAGCCAAGCTAACGACTCGGGATCCTGACCATCGGGTCTCCATCACAGAGCTAACCTGGACCTTCCCAGGGCATGATTGGTAAAGCCATATAAGTATAACAATTCTTTTAGTTTATATCACACAGCTTCAGGAGCGGTAGCTCAGTGGTAGAGCGGTAGATTGCAAATCTGAAGGTCTCCAGTTCGACCCTGGATCGTTCCTCTCCTGAAAGTGTTTACTTTTGCTCACCTGGATAGGTGATTTTCATTTTTGCTTCATGCTTCTTACGAATGTCTTTGTACATTCCAAAGGTCCTTGGATTAATATCTCTTGATCTGCCCCATCCAAGTCTGGCAAGGGCGGACGTTTATGGAAAGAACACCGTCTGAGACGCCTTCGTACAGCTACAGCGTACATGAGCGAGGCGAGACGTGACGACATCTCGAATAAGGCTCACAATGTAGGAGAATTCGATGTATAAGCAAAGACAAGCCATCGTATTCATTGTGTATATAATGTGCATATACGTTCAACATGGTACCAAACTTATATTCACAAAAGGGGTTGAGTGGTTTCATTGCCGGTCTCACATGTGAGGGCACTTGCAAAGGTGCCATATATCTGGGTATGCAACATACCGGGCCCAGATACACTAGACTCTAATACAGTATCCAGGTAGTTGAGCGTTGCTACTATCCAGTGTAGGCAGGCATAGGCCACCCCATAGAGCCACTGTGAATAGGCTATATGGTAATCTTACCCCAGTTCAACCTTGCATGGCCCAAAAACTCAGTATTGTTTCATCAGACTCCAGTGAAACAACCTAACATGGTCGTCCATCCCTGGAAGTCAATGCTGTACCAAACGCTCCTGATTTTGACAACCCGATCCATGCCATAGGGCACTTAATATTGGATATGCGATGGTAGGCAGGAAACACATTTACAACTCGCGATCGAAGCCCCTGCCCGGATGCAACGACACCCAGCGTGCTTCGAAGTGCTCCAATATGCTCTTGAGGCACCGGTCCAGACGGCTATTTCCTCGTGTAGGCCTCCGGCGACTCTGTGCCCTGAAAGAAATCAAGGGCGACTGTTCTTCTCGTGACATCGCCTTGCGCGTCTTACTGGTCCTATACATGAGTATGTAGCACAGGGTAGAGGGCTTTCTGCAGTACTGTTTGGCCAGAGGAGTTGATACCTGGGAGCTTGAGGCTGCCAACCTTGTTCTCCAATGCTGTCTGGCTGGACTACCCCGATCTCTGTGACCACCCAGGAGGTTCCTCCGCAAGAAAATCGCTATCCCACGTGCTGCTGGATAGTGAGCCTCCCCGTTACCATCCGAGTCCGAAGCCCCGGCATCTGATCCGTATTCTCGGGACCGAGATCCCCCCAAGCCCTTTCATCGGAAGAATGATCAACAACGCCGTCCATAAATAGAGAACGCGGATAGCCGCCTCGTGTTCCATCTGCTAGCCTGCCGCAAGTTGCCTGCCAGTACTGACTGCAGAGCTGGTCCAGTCATCCAGTTCAGACGCCGATGCTGGAAGACCTAAGGAGTCGACCGGGTTGTTCAACTGCACTGCAGCGAGTAAGCCATTCTTCCCTTGCGCAGAAAGCCGAAGTTGGGCTATTCCACATTCAAGGGAAAAGACAATAGCACATAAGATGGGACAGTCGTAAAGCCTCGTATAGGCGTTGGGACCCAACGTGTGTGCAGATGGGAGTTAGGATCATGTTGGACGGTACAAGATGGTCCTGGCCCTATCAAGACATAATCCAAAGCGCCTGGCTTCAACGGCATCATCCTCTGTGATGATCCCCCGAATAGGCACCCAACACTTCGAATGTGTGTTGGTTCATTCAGCCGCTTCGTGCGAAGGAGCCTTGACCGGTTGCCGTAAGGTCTTGGTCCCATGCGTTATTGCCCCGCATCGCAAAGGAAGATGACTGTGATGGTTGAGCACTTGCTCATGATGGCCATTTCACGGGCAGGGATATACCATGGCGGCCATTAGATTGTGAGCTCAAAGTAGCGCACTACTTCCGCGGTGAGGGCGTTTGTCATGTATCGAAGAGATCGTCTAAACGTAAGGTTCCGCGCATGAACATTCTCCCAACAAGAGGCATATTCTGCTGGTCCCTGTGACATGCTTCCTTCATGCCGTGAACATCCGGACCACGAGCAACTCGCAGTACAACACCGCCAAGCTCATTGATTCGATGCAGGAGGCGAGGCTCAGCGATCACACTGGTAACGCCGAGGATTAAGATTTCGGTACCTTGCGCTAGATGCTATCCCGTCGATCATTACCCCGTATTCACTCCCGTATTGGGTGGGAATCATGAAGTCCATAGCCTTCGGTCGTGCACTGGCATTCGTCCCGTTTAGCCCGTATGGCAGGCATCAGCGGGTCTCCCGAGGGGAGAGCGGTGTGGTGACGTCGTGAGGTCGTTGGACGCTGGTAATGTCCTTCCGCAAGCGACAAGAGGCTCATCTCGGTGCAATCTGGCAGATATCCACATGTGCTTCCTCCCAACAAGGCCTGTAAGCACCAGTGCGGGCTGGTGACTGCATGTTACGAGATTGGTCGCATGGGCACCGTTGTTGAGGCTGTTGATCTCTTGAAGTTTACAGTGGGATGTAATGACATGCCAGGTCAAGATATCACTCAACAACTGGTTGAAGCTTTCAATAACAATCAGCTTGTCTCGAGTCAGACAACGGTCAACCCTGTGCGGTCTGCTTCATGCTGGAGAACAGCACCAGGGGAGTTCTGGGGAGTCTCTTGAAATAGGCACTAGTGGGCATGGGCCATGGGCGACATTCGATGTTCCGCCCGCCACGAAAGATGGAGAATGGATCACCAGTACAGCTTGCAAGGTTGTTTGTCGGAACTCGGCGGGCGCAACAAAGTATCGCAGCCACCTCTGGTTCCCACCGCGGAATCCTGTTGTGGTGGTGAACGCAGCCGGGCAAGACGGCGAAAGGGCTGGAAAGATCGGGAGGTGACATGAACGGGTGGGATTTGCAGGGGCATCCCCACATGCATCCCAGAAACGGGCAGGGGTGCAAAAAGGGGAAAGACGTCGTGATTGGTCAAGTCCGTATCCTTGAAACACGTTTCAAAAGCTTGGCGTTGGTTGTGTTTCCTGCCATTCCTGCCACCTCCTCCTGCCAGTTCCTGCGCAGCTCCTCAGTTGTTCCTGCCAGCTTTTCCCCTGACTTTCGGGCTGGGCGTCGCCGACTTTTTCTCATTTACGCTCCCCCGCCTTCCTACCTTTCCCCGTTGAGCTTACGCAAACCAGGCTAATTAGTAATAATGCTCTGTTTGGTGTTTGGATTTTTTGCCCCTCCCTGCCAGGGTCGCTTCTAGTTGGTACCTGCATTGTTCTCTGCATCGGATCCCTGTGGTCCTACACACCCACTCGGCACAGGACCCTTATCGGGATCAAAACCGTTATCGGAACGCACGACATGGTGAGACAGGGTAAATGCTGACCATCCAATGTTCGGCAGTGTGGGCAGTGTGGCAGTGTGGCAGTCTGGTACATAGTAGAGCAAAGGCTTCATCAGCATGTCTCAAACAGAAAAGAACCATGCTGCGGGGTTGTCGCTGTCTTTTTCCTGGTCTCATCTTGACACCGATGACAGGTTACAGACCTATCCTGTCTACCTGTCTGTTCACCCCTTTTTCAAAGACAGCCACAATGTCTGAGACGCCGTCATTGGTGCCACGAGGTTTGCCTGACTGCCTGAGCAAACCGAGGGGCTCAGACGTTGTGGAAGGAGAAGAAAAGATTGTGGTCTGACAAAACCAATATGTACAAGACCTTCGTCGCATCTTCTACACTGTATTCTGGAGCGCAAAGGCAAAAAGTGTTTTGGGTTTGTCCTTCGTTTACCATTAAGGTTGATCAGTCTGGTGTTGATGGATCTTGGTTGCCGATGATTGATTGCGTTGCCACTGATCGATCGGCTGCTCCCTTGGGCAAGAGGAATTCAGATAATTCAGATCCTCCCATCGTTGGCGACCCCGCCTGCCCCTTGATATGCCCATACCTGCCATACCTACGCCCTCCTTTGCGTCCCCAGGCCTCCCTCTGTAGTTGCCACAGCTGAATCCATGGCCCATCCATCCCTTTCGTGCGGCCCGTCTAGAATTCGCTGCGCACCCAATGAAAGGTCTCGAAAGGGATGTAAGTCGGCATAGTCCATTTTCGGTGTGACGACGGTACCCGGGCTGCAGCGGACAAGCAAGATCGTGAGGTGTGCCTAATTGGTCCTGTCAGGTCCCGCACAAATAAATCAGGAGACGTATGTACTCAGGTACTTGTACGCCACCCAAGAGGTTACCTAGGTACCTAGGTACGGTGTCGTATACACACAACACAGGTCTAACAGGACAGGAGTCTGTACATCACGTTACTACGACACAGTCTCTGTCCACAAGAGTAGCCAAGGTGAGGAGGCAAACTTGCAGAAAGATCTACCGTTTATCGTTGATGAGTCTGTACAACCATTCCACATAACATGTCACTTACAGCATCTCGATTGCTGTAACGATACATTGTTGACTCTGACATACATACACTACCAGGGACTACGATTATAGGGGGGGGGGCGTCACACATGATCCCTGCATGTAGATCCTATCTCAGACAATTGGAACAACCAACCGAGCGGCCTGGAGCGGCTATGTATCCTATCCCAGCCTGCCAGTCACCCCTGTCTCCTTAGGGTTCTCCCGCAAACCAATGCTTTGAACCACCTCCTGGACACCTTCGGCAACGTGAGAACCTTGGAAGACCTTTAATCTATTCCCGTGTACCAAGCACAGCACACAAGAAGCACCCCGCTGCTTGGTCCACGATGGATGGGGATCGCATCACAAAGACAAGAAGGGGAGAAAAAACGGCCAGCACGGCTGGGGTTGATTGGGCATAAACCGTGTTCAATGTTGCTTTTGTCCTTCTTTTTTCATTCTGTCCCCCTTCCTGTCCGACCTGGATTGCCCATGCGGTAAATTGGGGGCGGAGCCACGGCAAACTTCCTGCCCTGGTTGTAGTACATAGTGTACCTGGCTTTACCGCGCTTATGGGCCCACGCATCGTGGATCAAATACAACTCGGTACAAACGGCCAGGGTCGCTGGGGTGTTTGAGTGGCACATGTGCCGGAGTTCATCTCTTCTATCCCCACCACCAAAAATGGCATGAAAATCCCCCCGTTCGTCAGCCCCGTTGTTTCTTGCCTCTCAGAAGTCCTAAAGTGTGTCTCTCCTTCCCTCCTCGCCTGACTTTCGCCCTTTCCCTCCTTCTCGCCCGTCTTCACACTTTTTGGCAATTCTCGAACTGCCGACTTCATTCCTTCCCTGTTTTCACTTTCTGGGCTCTTTAGTTGGCCTTGTACTGTACAAACTACACACTCTCTTTTGGGACCTTCAAACCACATCCACCGTGACACTCTTTTTCGACGACCGAAAATCAAAATACATACTTTCCTTACTTGGGCCGATTTTACCATTCGATTCTAAGTGTTGATCGCATCACTCTTCTTTTTTGAAGTTGGAAAAATCGCAAACTGCCCGAACGACACCACCCGAAACTTCGTGAAGAGCAAGGCATCGCAACCGTTCGATATTCTTACGACGACAATCCGGTATCTCTGTTTGGCAGTGAGAAGTTGGAATTTGGAAATTTAGGAGGCTGTATTTATCTGGGTAAATCTCAGAACCAGCCATCCACGTCGTCATTATCGTCGACGCATCATCGAGGTCAGTACTTGACCCCCTTCGACAAAAGCTTGGGTTCATTTGGATCCTTGCCCATCCTCGGTTTTGGTCCAAAGTTTTTGGGGTGTCTCAAGTCCATATTCGAGGGCAGTCAAAGTTACCTGGTGGCCTTGTTGCTGTGCCTACTACTTATGTACCTTGGTACACATGTAATTGGTATCAATCTCCAAGGGAGTGAGTGACTGGGAGGCAATCTGATAGTTCAGTCCTGGTAGCTACTCACAGCCAAGTGGACTGTTTGCATCATGACGCTCTCTGCTGCCGTGGAGTCACTGTTGTTCGTGGTGTAGCGGTGGCTGCCAACTGGCAAACTGGCAAACACTCGAGTCCTGTCTTTTTGACCCTTTGCGGCCATCAAGTACCTGGGCGCAGACTCACGGCGGAGAGCTCCCAACATCGAAAACACCCACCTACTTCACTTCCACCACAGGGCATCAACTTCCTTCCTCACTACACACCTTCAACCAATTGCACAAGGTCGCAGTCACCACTGGTCTTTCTGTCGTCCTCTAGATTTCTCTGTCACAAATCGGAGTGATCTTGAAGGTGTAAGAGGCCAGCCTCTGCGATTCTGCCTGCACCTCAGTTTTGTTTAGCCTTGTTACCCATACAAGACCTCAACAAACTTTGGGTCCCCTCCATCTTTGGACGCCTCTTTGAATACATATCTTGGTCACCTTCTGATTACTTTCTTGATTTTCGAAACCGTTAGTTGGCGCGATACTAACCGTCGACCAGCGCTTCCAATTGACTCAATACAACCGACAACATGAACAACAAGCAGATTCTCGCGTTCCTCAGCGCCGCCCTTCTGGGTGGCCAGGCCTCCGCCTTCTGGCGTATGGAGTGCCGTGGTGTTTCTGGAGAGGCTCGTCTGGACCCTCTTGTCAACCCCGGCGCGATCGGCTCGCACGCTCACGAGGTCTTCGGATCCGGCGGTAAGTTCGCAACCTGTCTACACGCGATATGGCACGATGAAACTAATGGAGTATTGCGCAGGCTTCGCCTCGACTGCCTCTTACGAGTCTCTCATCGATGCCAACTGCACTTCGTGCGCTGTCACCGAAGACAAGTCTGCCTACTGGACCCCCATCCCTTACTTCAAGGACGACTCCACTGGAAAGTTTGAGGAGGTCAAGAACGTTGGTGGCATGCTTGCGTAAGTTCGAAGTCTTTACCCTTGTCTGTTTTGATATTGAACTCCGGTGGGCTCGCCCGTTTCTTGCGTGTGCCCTGGCTTGTCAGGCAAGACGCGCTCACGTTGTAGATACACGCGACCACGCGACTTCACTTTACACGGTTTTGAAACATGACCAGGACTGACGTCACTGAACAGATACTACTTCCTCAACTCTGCGCCCTCTGGCAACCAGACCATTCAGGCGTTCCCTCAGGGTTTCCGAATGATTGCTGGTGAGACCACTCGTCGCAACTACACCGTCGGCGATGGCGATTACGAGTCTCCCGACCCTCCCAAGTCCGAATGGGCTGGCTTGGGCCAGACCAACCAGGATGACTTGAGCCAGCGCGCGCTCGGTTTCAACTGCCTCGACTACACTAAGGATGCCGAGGGTTCCTTGTACCGCCACTTCATGCCCTCCAAGGACTACATTGACGCCAACTGCCCCGACGGAATCCGATTTGAGCTTATGTTCCCCACTTGCTGGGATGGTGTCAACCTGGACTCGGACGATCACAAGAGCCACGTCGCGTACCCTGACTTGGTCATGAGCGGTGACTGCCCAGAGGACTTCCCTGTCCGTCTCCCCGGTCTCTTCTTCGAGACCATTTGGGATATGGGCGGCTTCAGCGACCGCAAGGGCATTTTCGCCATGTCTAACGGTGACCCTCTTGGCTTCGGTTACCACGGTGACTTCATCATGGGTTGGGATGAGACGGGCAGCTTCCGCCTCCAGGATGCTGTTGATACTTGCACCAACCTCTCTGGTGAGATCCAGGACTGCCCTCTGTTCACCATCCAGGACGAGGCGACCCAGAAGGAGTGCAAGTTCGACCTCCCCTCCGAGCTCGTCGACGATCTCCTCGAAGGTCCCTTGGACAGCCTGCCCGGCGGTGTTGGCATCGCCTGGGGCCCAGGTCCCGCTACTGAGGCCCACCCCGAACAGCCCAGCACCAGCGTCGTCCTTCCCACCCTCACCTACTCGGCTGGCTCCACTGCGTCGGTCAATGGCAGCTACGTTCCCGGCAACGCTTTTGTTGGTGTTACCAGCACCAGCGGCACACCCGCAGCTAGCGCAGTGCCCGTGGGCGACGCCGTTAAGGCCGACGTTGGCATCACCTCCGCTGCTTCCGCCGACAGCGTTTCTGCCACCGCTACTGCCACATCTTACCTGACCTCCACCAACTCCGCTGGTCTCGTCATCATCAACGAGGTTGTCTACGAGGAGGTCATCACCTACGTGACTGAGTCCACCACCACCACCGTCTACCAGGAGCCCTCTGCGCCCGCCGTCCGCCGCCGCGGTGGCCACCAGCACCGCCACGTTCACGGCCGTGCTCACTGAGTGCAACAACACTTCTCCGGTCTGATTGACATCTGACCATTTTGCGATCTCACAGCATACTGCATAAGAGGAGCGTTTGTTTGGACTTATTCTGTACACAAATCTGCCGATGAGATGGATCCCGATTTTTTTGCTTTGATTCTTTTCCCCCTTGTTTTTCAATCACCATTTTTCTGCCTGTTTGGTGAGCCATTGATGAAGCTCCGAGCCCAGATAGGCGAGGTAGCTCAGGCCGACATCAGGAATATTTTGCTAGGGATCAATGGTAGGCAGATTTGTTTTTTTCGTTAGGGATCAATCAATGGCAAAGTTTCGATGGGCCATTTGACAGGCATCAGACCGATTTCCACAGAATTTGCAATGGTAGATGGCCGCCTTGCGTGGGAGTAGCATTGACTGCGAAGCCATGAACTGCGAGACCAGTAACCAACAAAAGAAAAGAGGGGAGGGGGTGATTCTGAATCTTTCAAGTATGGCGTTGGTCATGACGATGAGCATTAGGAAAGGGAACAACCATCCATGGTCAGGCAGCATTTTTCGCATTGCACAACGACTTCATGAGATACCTCGATACCTTTGATTCGTCACTTAGTCTATGGGATAGCAACATCCGATCCTTCCCCCTTGGGTAGATCAATAAGAGTTGCATCCAACCAAATTTCATGATTCGTTCTGTCAAGTGCCAGTGTATATGTATGCCTTGATCTGATGTCATGGGCCACCGGTAATGGTCGTGATGATGGCTGAGTAGAAACCGAGGAACAGTAAGCTTGATCTACTCCCCTGAATGATATGTGACCAGCAAGCTGACCTGAAAGACTGTTAAGACTGTTAAGACTCTCATGGGGTAACATAACGGTTTGCCATGTTCTGAAGCCTGGTAAGGTGGTCGTCTAGTGGGCTTCAAGTGTCTCAGGACTGGAATGCAGTTACCTCTAGCAACTTCATTCCAGGCAGACAAGCCGTGGCATGACATGGCGACAAATACTATTGAACCTCTCTCTCTCTCTTCATGATGCCCTCCCTACCCATTTCATTGTTATTTATCTTCTTCTTTCTTTTCCATCTTTTGCAAGTTTCAATCAGTCAATGGATAAAGAGAAAGAGGAAATTCAACGTGAACAACACCATCATCGATACTCCTCACTCCCTTGATTGCGTTGCTGCTTGCTTACCATCATCATCCCATCGCTTTGCCCACCCGGAATGGCCTCCTAGATGGCCCACACGCCCACACGGCCCCCCAATCCTACAACAATCCTAAATACGTTTTTCTTAATTAGTGGTGGAACAAAGAACCAAACGGGAAGGAAGTAAAGAAGAAAAAGAAGAGGAAAAGAAATGGTGGACGTCGGGGCCCTAGCCGACGGGCTCCAGGCCGAGGCGGGCGAGGCAGCAAAGCGCGTCACAACGGTCCTCCCCCTGTGGGTGCTCATCCTCATCGTCATCGTCGGCACGGGTCTCATCGCCCTGGGCGTCGGGTTCTGCTGCCTGTGCGCGTGCCGGGGCCGCCGCCGCGGCAACAGCAGCGGCAAGGTCGTCCTGCTCAACAACAACGGCGTGTCGGACAGGGCCTCGGATGGGGGTGGTGATGGTAGTATCAGCCATGACGACGAGATCGGGGTCGGCATGGTCAGGGGCAGGGGAAGGTTGCGCAAGCCGCGGCCCTCGACCCTCACTACTGCTGGATATCATTATTACGATGACGATGACGATGACGAGGGGGAGGGGGAGATCGGGTTCCGCGAGATCTCGCCCGTGCGCAAGGTCAGCATGCTGGTGATGCCGGATTTCTTTGGGCGGCGGGGGAGTCTCAACCCGTTTGCGGGTGGAGGAGGAGGAGGAGGGTTTCTCGGCGGCAACAACAACAACAACAACGTCAGGTGCGGGAGCGGTGGTGGTGGTGGGGTTTACGGTCTTCCGAGGAGGATGTCGAACGCGTGGGTCGACGAGGACACGCTGCACGGGCCGAAGATGACATCAACCAAGCCTGTCGACGCCCCGGGCGGCGGCGGCGGCAGCAGCAGTAGGAAGACGACCAAGAAGTCGTGGCGGAAGTCGCTCAGGGAGTCCTGGCCGCTGAAGACGCTGAGTCCCACACTGCCTATGGTGCCGCAGTTCGAGGGGATCGAGGAACAGGTGGAGGGGGGAGGAGGGGATTGCGTGCGTGACAGCTTTACCATGTTCCACTACAAGGACTACTACCAAGGCCACGTGCCCGAACTGCTGCCGCCGCCGCCGGGCCTCGTGGCCAGGCCGCACGACGGGCAGGGCTCGTCGCCGCCGAGACCACTGCCAAAGCCGCCCAAACAGGCCCTGTTGGCCGCCGCCGCCGCCGCCAACAACAACAACAACCGTGCCTCCTCGGTGGTCGGGAACCGGGCGGGCGGCTGGACCGGCGCGAGGTCGATCGGGGAGGTCGTCCCGAGCTACAGGGGCCTGAGCTATTACAAGTACGAGGAGACGGACGAGCCCGTCCGGAGCACCAACTCGCTGCGCACGAAGCCCGGGGGAGGCGTCGAGGTCGAGACGGACGCGACGGCCACTAGGCCTAGGGGGGGAGGACGTCTGAGCTCGGCGGGGTCGACACTGTCGGTCATCTTGAAGGACACGGAGATGAGGCTGCAGGAGGGGACGGCGTCCGGGGTCGCGAGGAGGAACAGGCTGAGCACGAGCCCGCCGAAGAGGACGGCGGTGGCAGCGGCAGCAGCGGCAGCAGCAGGACCGGATGGATCGACTGCGACGCTGGTGGGCTCTGCGCCGCGGACGCCCAGCCCCCCGAAGACGACGACCAGGCCGTTGTCTGGATCTGCCGGGGCCGCGTCTGCGCACACCCGTCAAACCTCGGACGCATCTGTTCTTTCCGAGGCGGATAGTATGGTCGGCGACGGGAGTCCCGGTCTTCTTTACCACGGCTTGACGAGCCCGAGCCGGTCGAAGCCACAACAGCAGCAGCAGCAACCGCAACAGCAACTATCACCGCATAGGAGGAAACTTTCCAGAGCGGCATCGTTCACGAGCAGCATCGCGTCTTCGCTGTCGGATATAAGCGAGGAGAACTCGATGGTGAGTGGCATGACACCGAACACGACGGCGCCGAACAGCAGTATACCAGCCGACATGAACAAGATTGCCGGTCACGAGAGGGATCCGTTCATGGCCACGGGTGATACTGTCCCAGCAGGCAACAGTGCGGGGCCATGCAACCGAGGCGTCTATCCAGCCAGTCGCGGCGCCCACGGTACTCTGGAACGGCAACGAGGTAGGCAGACAAGCGACGAGACGTTATTCACGATAGCGCAGAGCCCGCTGTCGCTCATTTCCGGGAACTCAAGGTCGCCCGAGCCGTCTCCGACTCGCATGCCCGAGCGTGCAAACAAGACGAAGGCTCCTCCTCAGTCCCAGCAGCGCAACCAGCCTGCCGCAGTCCATCTACCCGCGCCGGACTCGTGGGACAGCCCGTCTGACGACATCCACAAGAGGACGTCGCCCGGCAAAAGCACACCGACCCGCATGGCAAACATCCCGAACCTATCCCTCACGAGCCCCAGCACCGACGGGGACAGCCCCACGCCCAAGCGCTTGGGCGTCCTCCGCCAGCTGGAAAGCCCCCCGCTGCTAGTCCACGGCTACCAGTCCCGAGACAGGGAGGAGTCACCGGACATGGTGCCCCCGAGCCCCGCGCTGGCGAACAACTCGAGGCTGTCGAGCGTGTACGACTGCTATGCCCAGATGCCCTCCGACCCTTCGTACACCAGCACATCGGCCACCCGGCGCCGCGCGGCCGGAGAGGTGCGGAAGATCTCGGAGGACACGACGGCCTCCTCGTCGTATTATTCGGACCAGGAGACGTACGAGAGGGAGAAGATGGCGGCGCTGGACGAGCTCAACGTGTTGCTGAACCAGGACATCCGGACGGGCCAGCCCAGGACGACGGCGACGGCGACGGCGAATGCGACGGTGCGGATGGTCCCGCCGGAGTGGAGCACTATCAGTAGCAACAATAGTAACAACAACAACAACAATAGGGCCCTGGAGGTCTCATCTACTGTCGCCGAGCTGCGGAGGATGAACAGCCAGATCAGCGCGGCGGCGAGCGGGTACAGCGACGACTCGACGGCTACCGTCCGGCCGGAAGTCGTGAGTCCGCCTCGGAAGGGTGCGGCGGCGAGGAACTACCTGGCGCTGGGGAGCCCGCCGAAGAATAGCAGCAGCAGCAGCAGCAACCCAAGGGTTCAACAGGATAAGGAGAACAATGGCCGGAACGGGGGGCTGAAGAGGCCGAAGGTGGTTGTGGATGACAACGGGACGACAAGGCCGGGGGTGACATTAGGAACACCGGTGCGGAATAGGAGGAATGAGAGGGTCAAGGTGCAAGGGGTGGTGAAGGAGGAGGGGAGTAGGAGTGAGGAGAGTCTGGGACTGTATGATGAGGACGGGTTCCTGATCTCACCGGAGAGGAGGTTAGGATTGAGGACTTGAAAACCGGGATGGGTAGAGGGTATCTGTTTTCCTTTGTTGAATCGAATGGATTCTCTTCCAGTCTGGAGGTTCTGTTCATGATTTCATGATATCCATGGATGATGTATTACCATATATATACCTCTTCTTTGCTTCTCCTGTATGAATATTGAAGCAACTCACGCTGATGCGTAATATAATGATGATGATGCTGAGAATATTATATCTGGAAACTAAGTATAAGAAACAACATGGTCTTTGTAAACCGATTGCTGTCACCAGGCAAGATGGTTTCGATGAACTGAAGTGCTTTAACAACATGGCAACATGAAGGCAAGATGTTCCAAGGTGAGCACACAAGATGGCCCAAGTGAGGTGGTTGAGCTGACTGCCCAAAAAGGCTAGCGGCGGGAGAGCTTCCCAATACAGGGGCCACCAGTCAGTTAGTTGACACAACCTTGAAGTCAGTAAGTACATAGTAGAGGCTCTTGCTGTGTGGAGCACCCCACGTCAGTCTTCAGGGTACCCTGGGCACTTACTGGCCACTACTGACACTGCCGACACCCTGCAGCTTGTCAGTGCCAGAGTGCAGCACAACGTCGCCGATAAAGAACACCCTGGAGCTTCTGCAGTTGATTTACGTGGATTACCGCGTCGAAATAATATCTCGACAACAAGCTGTCCCTTCCTCACCGAACGACGGGCGGGCTTCTCTTTTCTCTTGTTTTCCTTTTTCTCAACATCATATCCATTGCTGCAAATATTGCACCGTGAATTGGCAGCGCGACCCTCTTGAACGATAGCCACAACACTTTAGACCAAGATGGCGACTTTTCGCCAGCTGACCGTCCTGGTCGGCTTTCTGCTGTCTCACCTCTTATTTGGCTATGCTGCCGCCGAAGTTAAGGATGAGGCTATCCTCAACACCGAAATTGCCAGGATGAATAACGACAGCCTGCTCTGGGGTCCCTACCGTCCGAACCTCTACTTTGGCGTACGGCCGCGACTTCCTAACAGTCTGATGACCGCCTTGATGTGGTCAAATGTGGACACCTACTCTGGCCCAAGAGACAGTCAGTGATATGCAATTCCTCTTCTGTTTCATTATTTTTAATTACATTTATTTCATACCTTATTATAAAGCTGACTTGTTGTCTTAGACCTCCGCTTCACATGTGAGCAACACCAAGGCATGGCAGGCTATGGCTGGGATGAGTATGACACTCGCAAGGGAGGTGTGCAAACCATCCACGACGCTGGAAACGGTATTGACCTCACCACCTCTTTCGTCAAGATCCCTGGGGGTGCCAATGGTGGAAGCTGGGCGGCCAGGATCAAGGGTGTTCCCCGATCCAATGTCCCCGATGACATTAAGACTCAGGTTCTCTTCTACGTCTCGCAGGATGGTCTGGGTAGCGAACTCGCGGTGCATCCCGATGGCCTGGACAATGGCTTCGCTCGAGACGTTGCTCTCATTGGCAAGTCCGAAGAACTCGGCGACTTTAAGATGGTCATCACTGAAGGTACCGGCGAGCATCCTCAAGACCACTCTGATATCGATGAGAATCAGGACTTCACAAAGACCGTGGTTCAATCCTTCAAGGTCCCCACTGAGTTCATCTGGCAGGGCAAGTCTATTGCGCTTCGCGCTTTCAGTGACCACATCTCCAAGAAGATGGACCAGGGTGTCATTGACAAAGAGGCGCCCCCGCTGCCACACCACACCTATGCTCTTCCAAACAGGCCCGGCGCTGGCAATGCTCACCTTGTTCAGAAGATCTTTGAGGGCGCCTTCGAATTTGATATTCTCTTCTCCAGTACTTCTGCAGGCAAGGAGTTGACTAGCGAGGACCTCACAAGGGAGATCAAGGGCACTACCGAGTCGTTCGGAGAGCGCTTCTCCAGTGTCTTCGCTCCCCAGGCGCCTTTCACTGCTGATAACTACGTCAAGTTCGGTAAGAGCATGTTCTCTAACTTGATTGGAGGCATTGGCTACTTCTATGGCCAGCATGTCACTGACCGCTCCTACGCCCCCGAGTATGAGGAGGATGACGAAGGTTTCTGGGACGCTGCCGCTGAGGCGAGGGCTCGAAAGCAGCAGAGGCTGGAGGGTCCATACGAGCTGTTCTCCAGCATCCCATCGAGACCATTCTTCCCACGTGGTTTCCTGTGGGATGAGGGTTTCCACCTGATGCCTATTGCGGACTGGGACATGGACTTGACCCTGGAGATCATCAAGAGCTGGTACAACCTCATGGACGAGGATGGATGGATTGCTCGAGAGATGATATTGGGCGATGAGGCACGAACCAAGGTCCCTGAGGAGTTCCAGGTTCAGTACCCTCACTACGCCAACCCTCCCACACTTTTCCTCGTCATTGACGAATTCATCAACAAACTCAAGAAGGTTGCCAACGGTACCATTTCCAAGAAGGATACCCTTTCCAAGGAGGATTTCCTCGGCACTGCTCTCCTGGACAACCCCAGCGTGGGTCTGGACTACCTCCAGCAACTATACCCCTTGCTTCGCCGACAGTTCTTCTGGTTCAGGAAGACTCAGAACGGTGACATCAAGTCGTATGACCGTGCTGCCTACTCGACCAAGGAGGCTTACAGATGGCGGGGACGAACTCCTCGACACATCCTGACCAGTGGTCTCGATGACTACCCCCGCCCACAGCCTCCTCACCCCGCCGAGCTGCATGTCGACCTCATGAGCTGGGTAGGACTGATGACCAAGTCCCTCATCAACGTCGCCGAGACCATTGGTATGGCCGAGGATGTGGAGGAGTATAAGAAGATCCTCGACGCCATCGAGCACAACCTGGACGACCTCCACTGGTCCGAGAAGGAAGGCTGCTACTGTGACGCCACCGTCGACGATTACGAGGAGAATGAGCTGGTGTGCCACAAGGGGTACATCTCGTTGTTCCCTTTCCTGACGGGCCTGATGAAGCCTGACAACCCCAAGCTGGGCAAGGTTCTCGATCTCATCGGTGACGAGGACGAGCTGTGGAGCCCTCACGGCATCCGCAGTCTGAGCAAGCAGTCCGAGTTCTACGGCACAGACGAGAACTACTGGCGCAGCCCTGTGTGGATCAACATCAACTACATGGCCGTGACACAGCTTCACGTGAGTAACCTTCTTGAATGCCTTCTTCATGCTGCACTTCCACCTAGCATCATCTGCTAACCCATTCTTTCCAGAACATCGCAACACAGAGCGGCCCACACCAGGCCAAGGCCAAGGACCTGTACTCGCGCCTGCGCAAGAACCTGGTCGACACCGTCTACAAGAGCTGGGCGGAGACGGGCTTCGCCTGGGAGCAGTACAACCCGGAGACGGGAGCGGGTCAGCGCACGCAGCACTTCACGGGCTGGACCAGCCTGGTCGTCAAGATCATGGCCATGGGAGACCTTGGCGGTTCTGAGCACGTGCGGGATGAGCTTTGATCAAGAACAGATGGTAATGATCTTTCTCTTGTCATTTTGTTTGCAATGATTTTTGAGATGATCAGCTACGACGTTATTTCTTCTTTGCAACTTGCACGATGTCCTTGTTAAGGATGTCGTGGGGTTGAGGAAGGAAAGAAGCAAAATGGGAAGCATCTCTGGGACAGGAGAGGAAAAGAAGTCCCTTGTACCATATACCCAAAAAGAATTGGAAGTACTTGCATGCATGGATGGATGGATGGATGGGGGCTGGATGGAATGCCAATTTCTGATAGAAGATACGGGCAGATAGATCCAATGATAGCTCGAGAGGGCAAAATGCGATTGAATGTGGATAGACTGGACTGGGAGCTGGAGAGTAAGTGGTGTGACATATATCGTGTGAGAGAGACATAAGTCTTTGCTTCGTCCATTAGGTCACTGTTCTATGTGCCCAGTCAAGTAATCACTCTGGATGTCCGATATGAGAAGCTGATGTTCATATGCAAGAACATTAAGTAACAACAAAAGGGGAGGGCATCATAAGCCACAACAAGGCATCTTTGCCAGTGTTCACTTTCATCAGCAGGCTTCAATCTTAGTCCATGTGTAATAATCCATCTTATTGTCAGCCTTTTGCCATCAACCTGCCGTTTTCTTCAATAGCCTGAGATGTACAACGAGCAGGATGATCATGCCTTCGTGATAGCCATGTATTTCTTTTATTCCAACAAGTAAAGAGGAAGCCAATCCCAATGATTCATGATACAATCGTCCTCCTCCAACACCAATGCAGGCAGTCCCCCTCAACGATCGAAAGTGCATACTACCTAGGTTATACACCCATATTTACCTCACAAGTCCAAAGCAAGCAAGAATAATAACAATAATACCTGCTGGATATAACCCCATCATTTCCTGATCAAAACACCCTCAACCCTCATACTCATCACT
>LKEA01000064.1:113028-153927 GCA_003795315.1 Cytospora schulzeri
TGATGAAAGGGTCAGCAGTTGTCTTGTTCTTACCTATGCGGTGGCGTTGTTCCCTCCACCACTCGCCTTCCTCCCCGTCCCCGCCGAGGTCCACGAGTCTTTCCCACCACGCGCCCTTGAGCTTCACATATGCGTCTCTAAGGGAGGCGATCTGGGCCTTTCGCTCCGCCTCGGTACTATACCAGTCATAGACGCCCAGCAAGAACAGCCAAGCTTCTTTCCTCACCCCGTCATCCGCGTCCAGGCCACCGTGGAATATCCTCTCCTTGACCTCGTCGACCGTGAGGGACAACCTCCCGGTCCCGACGTCAAAGAAGGACTCCCACTCCGTCTTGGTGACAGGCCTCCTCCTCTCCTCCAGGCCAAACGAGCTCGCCCCCTCGAGCAGCTCAAACTCCCCGACGTCCGTGTCCTCCATCTCCAGCACGTCCTGCGCGGTCCATATCCGCTGGCGACGGTCCCTCTCGCTCTGCTCCGCTATGCCCATCGCCCACCGTGCCAGGTATATCCTCGCGCTGTCGAACTCGTCCTGCAGCGTCTTGACCTCGGGGTTGCGGAGGAGGCTCCTCACCTGCGGCGGCACCCGCGGGTTCTCCAGCACGTCGTTAGCGGCGTTGCGCGTGAAGGTCGTCACCTTGCTGAACTTCTCCATGATGTTCCACCCGGTCTCCTTGACGAACTTGGTGAAGGGGTCCATCTGCGCGTCCTTGCCCGACCCCGAGCCGGGCTTGGCCCCGGCTGCCCCGCCCACCTTGACGCCGCGGCTGTTGTCCCGGCCGCCGATCGAGGACGGCGAGCTGGCTGTGGGCTTGGTGCCGAAGCCTTCGCTGTCGCCCTTGCTGGGTTCTATCAGGTAGATGTTGGGCTCGGCGACGCTCCTCTCGATGGGGACGTAATTCCTCAGCCACCTCAGGACCTCGTCGCCTCCCCAGAACATGTGGCCGCCCTCGCCAAAGGGGTCGAACTTGTCCTTCATGTGCTTCTTCTTCTGCAGTATGGTCGACTGGCACTCGGTATCGTGGAAGAACAGCGCGGGGAAGCTGTCGCCGGCCCGGCTGTTGATGATGACCGAGCCGAACCACCATCCTATACTCGGGGGGCGTACCAGGAGCGAGTAGATGGCGCTGACGGGGATGGCGAAGGCATAGTGGCCTATCGAGCCGCGATGGGTCGTTACTGTGGGCGGGGGAGGGACGAGGTAGGACTGTCTCGGTGGGGAGTCGCCCTCGGAGAGGTCGACCTTGACGTAGGTGCTGGCGGCCTCGCCGAGTTGGGATTCAGGGAGCCATGCTAGGAGGAGGTCGGAGGAGGCTATGGACTGGGAATTTGAGGAGTCGGAGGTCGATGGTCGAGCGCTGGGAGACGACTTCTGCTGTAGTAGGGCTATGAAACCGGGGATGTTGTCTTTGGAGGAGGGCGTTGGGTGGATGTAGACCTAGATATCAAGGGGTTAACTATTTCGTCCTCATGTTTTATGTCTATGTCTGGTGGCGAAACCGTGACATGTGACAGTTAACGGTGTCAATACGGACCTTGCTCTTGGAGTAGAGTAGTTTGACTCCCTTCCCGGTCTCAGTATGTGTGATGGTGTTGTATTCTCCCTCCTCGTCGTCACTCATGGCGTATAAACTCCCTTCTGGGGACGCTGGACGGGCTGGTTGTTGTTGTTGTTGTTGTTGTTGTGTATCTTGTTGAGCTGATCCGGTGTGAGGCAACTCATCAGACGTCATCGCGGACGGACCGGGGAACGGTCAACAGATCGTTGGAGGCTCAAGCCCTGCTGTCGATGTAAAGGCAGGTGAATTGAGCAAGTAAAATATTCAATGATGCTTCAAGGAAAGGACAGTGCTGCTGGGAGGGTTCAGCAGTTCTTTAAGGTTTTGGGGGCGTGTGATATGATTTTCTTAGGTCGTTGTTGTTGGTGGTGGTGGGTGATGTGTTGTATGGATCCGTAAACTATGCATGCATGTATGTAAGTACTTACGGTAGTGCACTTGGATCATGTGGTGTCCGCGTCTTGTCACTGGAGGCCGCTGAAGGCCCG
This sequence comes from Cytospora schulzeri, assembly GCA_003795315.1. Taxonomy (NCBI): domain Eukaryota; kingdom Fungi; phylum Ascomycota; class Sordariomycetes; order Diaporthales; family Cytosporaceae; genus Cytospora; species Cytospora schulzeri. Next base: position 115,073 of record LKEA01000064.1, read on the forward strand.
CTGGAGTTGCCCACCCAGTTTACCCCGCGATGAACCCTGACAGCCCTGCCCTGACTGCTGGAGGGGGCGTGAAGGAACCCCTGGCACGGAACGCTAATCGTAGCCGTTTAGCCGCTCAGCCGCTGCAACTCCAACCGATTTGCTTGTGATATAGTGGCACAGTGCCTATGTAGGTACTTAAGTACGTATGTATTGTGTATACTCAGCCCTGGGAAGAAATGCTGGCGTGTCGTCATCCTCCTAAGGTTCCACTCAGTGGCCACGCATCGATACGCCAGCACAACACGCAGTCTACCTAACTAGTTACCTAGGTCGTCTTTATTGCCTTGTCTTACTCCGTGTATCCTGCCGCCACTGCAAGTTGACGCCGGTATCAAGCCGACTCGGGAGTAAGACCACGCGTAACATGGCTTCCACGGGAGACGGTACTGCTCGAGAGTGTATGTGCATTACCTAGATATTGAACATACAGATACATTCCAAAGTCCGGACTCAAAGTCTATATATACATACACCGTAGTTGCGTAGCCAGAACTCCATGCTCTCTCTGCTTGTAAGACCGAGACATCGAGACGTCCATAAGTATCTATACACTATATACAGTATCGTGGCTCTCCCAAGACGATGGCTTGCCTCCCCAACATCATACCACATACCCCCCCTTCCTCTTCCTTACCATTATGTCCCTCGTCGTCAACTACCTCATCCTTGGGCCACTAGGCAACCCACCCACCCCCCTCCTCGGTATTCCATGCCGCGGTCCACCACCCCCTCCGCCATCATACTGTCCACCAGGTCCATAAGGATCATAATCACCCCCGCCAGAACCCCCAGCAGGAGCACCCCGGCCACGTGCCCAGCTTCCACTCCCACCACCACCGCTATGCTGCGGCTGCTGCTGCTGCGGGGGCGGCGCGAACGGCCCCGTCGTGCTGTTTGGACTGGTCGTCCTAGCACCGCTCCCCCAGAGCCTCTGCCTCAACCGATCCTGCGCGCTCGACACACCACCTCCTCCACCTCCCCCACCTGCCGTGCTCGCGGCGTCCGACCCGCTCCCCGTCCTCTGGCTAGTAAGCGGCCTAGCCTGCACCGCCCCGCCCTGCCCAGGGTCAGGCGTCATGGCGTTCCGCGCAAAGGGGTTCCTCGAGCCAGCCGCCGTCACCGGCGTCGTGCCCGCCCCTCCGCCGCCTCCGCTGCCCCCCCTGCCGCGGTTGTTATCCCACAGGCTGCTCAGCCCGGCATTGCCCTGTCCCTGTCCGCCCTGTGCCGATGCCGAGCCGTAGCGGGCGCCCACGCCGGGGTGTTGTGGTTGCTGCTGCTGCTGGATGACGGGCGGCGGCGGGGGCGCCTTTGGGTCCGGGGGCAGCCAGGGCGGTAGGGCGCGGCCGTTCTCGTTGTAGTACTGGCGTAGTACGCGGCACACGTGCGTGTCGTCCTCGGTGTCGCCGTCGTTCTCGGAGGCGAAGACTTGTCGCTGGAGGTTGTTGAGGCGGGAGGTTGTGGTTGTTAGGATGTTGGAGTACCAGGACGACATGATTGCTGCTGGCTGCTGCTGTTGCTGCTGCTGCTGGTGGTCTCAGGGTCTAGAAGCCCTGTGTCTTCCTTGTCGTGTGTCTTGGTCTGGAACTGCGTAAATACAGTTTTATTGTAGCAGCCCACTGCTGCCTTGCTATAGAAGGCCGCAGGTCTGCGGTATGTAAGACGGTTCTTGCTTTCTTTCTTTCTTTCTTTCTGGTAGGGCTTGTTGTGCGGTGTAGGACGAGGTTTGGAGGTTGTCACGCTCGGCTCGGGCGACGATCTACGTTGCGATCCACGGGGGGTTGAGTGATCGTCGCTTCCCCTATTCTTATGCTGATTCGCCCGCTTCCTGGCGTGCGAAATTCGACTTGTGAGTTATGAAAAAAAGATTATCGAGAATTATTTGTTTCCTTGTGAAGGTGTAAAGTCGGGTGTTGTTGAACCAGGCTGCGTGATGGAGGGAAGGGGAAACGAAGGGAAAGGGTAGCGAAGCGAAGGGTGGAAGGTTGGCTTGGGTTGGTTTGGGTTGGTTTGGTTGGTTGGTCAGGGTCCATGTTCGTTCGGTTTGGGATTTGGGCCCCCGGAACAGGCAGTGTTGCGGCATCGTCCTGTCTCAGGTTGAAATTCATTGGCCCCGCGTAATTGGAGCCTTTTGGGGAACCAAGCTGCGCCCCTGAATTGCCCACTCAAACACACACACTCACTCTCACACACTCACTCAAGACACTTCAACCTCTGTACAGTACCATGTCTTAACTGGACCTGAAGCTTCAGATATTCAATTAAAATAAGCACATAACAGTGGCTCTGTCAGAAGGAATACAGTATCTCAGGCAGCAGGGTTATCCAGGTGGTTGGTATCCTATAGGAAATATCGTCTAATCATGGCAGTGTGGGATGACAACCCCAGTATGGTAGAACAGTCAGTCTCACATGTTAAGCCCTCAAGTAGGTACAAGACCTCGTCAAAATTTCCAAGGTTCTCTTGCCAACCTGGCAGTGTACACATGTCCTGTTCCGTCAAGGAAAGATTATATAGCATTCGATTCCTGAACTGGTATCCGTTGTGTCTATTACTCCCATTTTTTTGTTTTCCCATCCCAACCACACCAACGCCTTGCCATGTCGTCAACCATATGAAGCCCATCTCGAGTCGTCCCCTCACCCCGCTTAGAAAGCAAGCAACTTCTCTCTGCTCGTCTCCTCCTCCATCTCCCTCTCCTTGGTCTTCTTCCTGCCCGAGAGTGTTTTCTTGGCCGCCCTCTTCCTCTTATCGCCAGCCTTCTTGCCCTTCTTCGTAGCCTCCTCGTCGCTATCCTCCTCACTGTCCTCATCGTCGTCATTGTCGTCATCGTCTTCTTCACTTGCCATCCAGTCTTCCAGGTCGGCAAGATCCTCGTCGCTCTCCTCGACGTCACTGACATACTCGACGTTGCCCTCAAGCTCGGAGTCCTCCTCCTCTTCCATCTCGTGCTCCTCCTCGTCCTCATCCTCGTCAACACCATCGTCCAGGTCCTTGTCGCGCACGCCCTGGCCCTCCTTCTCCAGGCCGTTGAGGACCTTCTCCCAGATCTTCTGTGACACGTTGAGGGGCTGGTCGCCGTAGGCGCCCTGTCGCAACCTCTCCAGCAGCTCCCTCTCGATGGTGCGCTCGAGCTTCGCCGCGGCCTCGGCCTTGCGCTCACGGGCGTCCTCACGATGTCTGACCTTGGGCGCCAGTTTGGGCACAAGTCTCTCGCCAAGTCTGTCCTCCTCGGCGGCGATCTTCCGCATGCGGATGGCGACTTGTGTCAGGCGGGTAAGTCGTTGTTTGGCCTTGTGCTTGAGGAAGTCGGGCCAGTACCTGTGTAGGAACATTTCAATTAGCATTAATTATCCTTGGCTGGTATATAGGCGGGGTGTGCACTAGTGCACTGGTGCAGTCTCGTACATCAACTTCTCGTCTATCATGGCCAGTGCCTTTTGGTAGTTGGAAGGCAGTCGTATTTTCTCCCACATGCGGTTCGGCAGGTGAGCGCGCTCGACAGTCTTCATGTAGAGGTAGAGGACGTTTGGCTTCTCGGGGTGTGGGCGAACGGAGGCATATCTGCTGTTGGCCAGAGGGCACGACTGTCGGTTGCAGAGGCCGGTGACATTGTATTCGTTACGACAGAAGTTGGTCTGCTTCTGGGTGTTCGGTGTCCGTATCTTGAATGCGCAGAAGTTCTGGTTGATGTACTGCCAGACAATCTCGTCGGATGCCATGGTGGGCAAGGGTGTGTATACCTAGGTAGGTATTTATTTGTTGGGTTATTTGGGAAGGAAAAACAAGATAGTATGGTTTTGTCCTGGCAGAGAGAGAGGTTGGGGAAAAGGCGGGACGGAGAAGATATGTGAGAAGTTGCTGCTCAAAAAATGGAAAATCTTCTGGACCCCCCCTGCTTATCGATAAGCCCGCATCTTTTTGGTGCCCTCGAATCCTTGTTCGCTGATTTCCAAAACACTGGCCAATGAGCTGTTGTCTATAACTTTTTAGCGGGTCACCAGAGGACCCCTGTACTTGTTACGGCACGCTGGGATTGCCTCAGTTAGCACCCACTAGGTACAACTACTTCAATGTTAGTAGGTGCCCAGAAGCAACTCCGACCTATGATCGATGGGGAAGCCTTCACTTCACTTGGATTCATCTATCTACCTACTCTATACCAGAAGACAGTGCCTACAAAAGAAAGAGCGCAGAACACCTTTCGACAAGGGGATTTCGCATATATACGTAACAAGTGACATATAATTGTTTGCGACCGTTCTTGCAAACAAATCAGTCAATGTTCCGATATGCTCGAGTAGCTGTTGGAACTCCAAGGCTCTCATGCCAACTCAAGCCTTCATTTTCAGCTTCACAACACAGAGTCGCGACACCCAGTCCGTGGTCTGTCGTTAGTCTCATAAGACGGAGATGTGGTCACACAAGCGTCTCACCGTCAAGCCCGACTTCGCATTTTGAGAATGTGGATCAGAGCAGACACAACATTGGTATCATAGCAGGCCAGGCCAAAAATGACACCATCTATGCCCTCTCATCCGCCCAAGGCAGGGCTGGCATTGCCGTCATTCGCATATCAGGCCCAGCGTGTCTAGACATATACCGCAAACTCTGCCCCCAAAAGCCACTACCAAAGCCTCGCTATGCATCAGTCAGGGCGCTCTACGACCCAGACCACCCAGACGAGTCCCACGTCCTCGACTCCGGCGCCCTGGTCCTATTCTTCCCAGGCCCCAGGACGGTAACAGGCGAGGACGTCCTCGAGCTCCACGCCCACGGCGGCCCGGCCACCGTAAAGGCAGTCCTGGGCGCCATCCCCCGATGCACCAACAAAACCACTACCACTACCACCACCACCATCCGCTACGCCGAACCCGGCGAGTTCACCAAGCGCGCCTTCCTCAACGACCGCCTCGACCTCTCCCAGGTCGAATCCCTAGGCGACGTCCTGGACGCCGAGACGGAGCAGCAGCGCCGCGCCGCCGTGCGCGGGGACGCGGGCGGCTCCCGGGGCCGGACGTACGACGCCTGGCGCGGGGAGCTGCTCCTGGCGCGCGGCGAGATCGAGGCGCTCATCGACTTCTCCGAGGACCAGCACCTCGACGAGTCGCCCCGGGAGCTGCTGCGGAGCGTCACGGCGCTGGTGCGGGGGATCCTCCGGGCGGTCGGCTCCCACGAGCTGGCGGGCCAGAGGACGGAGCTGCTGCGGAAGGGCATCCGGATCGCGCTGCTGGGCCCGCCGAACGTGGGGAAGAGCTCGTTGATGAACCTGGTTGTGGGCCGCGAGGCGTCGATTGTGTCGCGGGAGGCCGGGACGACGAGGGATGTGGTGGAGGTTAGCTTGGATATTGGGGGGTACCTCTGCACGTTTGCCGATACGGCGGGGATCAGGACGCGGGCCCTGGCGAATGATGGGGATATTGGGAGTATTGAGGAGGAGGGTATTCGGAGGGCTAGGCTGAAGGCTTTGAGCTCGGATGTTATTGTTGTGCTGGCTTCGGTCGAGAGGGGTGGGGATGGGGAGCCTTATATTAACTACGACGCCGAGACTTTGCGGTTGGCTGCCAAGGCGGAGCAACGCATTGTTGTGGTCAACAAGTGCGATGCCGTTCCCAGACTGATACTGGACGACCTGCTCAAGACGTTCAAGTCAGTAGTTCACGACCAGATCGAAGACTTGACTGAGGAGCCCCTCATAATCTCCTGCAAGGAAGCAGAGACACCATCCTCATCTGCTGAGAAGGACGCCGGCGGCATTCACCATCTAACCAAGAACCTCATCCGTTCATTCGAGAACCTGACGTCCTTGCCCGAGGATCTGCAGGAACTACTGGGCGGGACGGAGAGGCAACGTCAGCTCCTGGCGCAGTGCAGAGGGCACCTCGAGGACTTCATGGGGATAGCCGCCGACGAGGAGGAGGAAGACCCCGAGGCAGGAGGACCGGGTGACGAGCCTGATATTGTCCTCGCTGCCGAGCACCTACGCTATGCGGGCAACAGTCTGGCGAAGATCACCGGGAGGGGCGATGCTGGGGATGTGGAGGAGGTATTGGGGGTTATATTTGAGAAGTACATTGATCCCCATACACATTACTCTCTCTCTCTGTCACTCGAGATTTGCACATTTGGGACGGTCACTAATAAAATTGCAGGTTTTGCGTGGGGAAATAATAAATTTCAAGATCTAGACATTGCTGTGTCTTGTCTAATCGAATCTTGTGTACTCCCAAATCTGGCCCAGGGGGAGGAAAGAAACGAATGTACCTAACCCGCTACTGCCTCAACTCCGTTTCTGTTTTGCTCCCATTCGACCCATCCCAATCCCATCCCATTCCCATCCCAATCCAAACCATATCATTCCATTCCATTCCGTTCCATCTCTTGCCATACATGAGGTGTATACATGACCAAGGGAGATCCATCGCGTGACTCGCGTCAATACCCGTCTAGATGTGCTGAAGAGCATGTCCAAAGATCTAACTTCCTCCCAGAATCAAGGTGTTGTGACGCCAGGGGAAGGGAGGGTGAGTGTTTGCCGTGACCAGGGACCAGGGGAATAGTGATACAAAATCTGACCGTTACCAGTCAACGGTGGAAGGGTTGTGTTGTGAAGTGTCATCCGGAACGCCAAAATCTAGCCTGAGCCATCCTCTTCTAACATGGGGGCAAAGGGGAAGGGGGTGTATATTGTGTACAGGGGGAGGGGGCCAGTCCCGACTCTCCGGGCCGGTCAGTTGCGGGCCGTCAATGGAGAGAGAGAGAGAGAGCCCCGGGTCCCTGGCTGTGATGGTGAAGTCGCCATTTGTGGATGGCGACTAGTCTGTTTGGTGATGAGAGATCGATCGATCGGCTCTAGTAGCTGAAGTTGAGCGACCTCTTGTTGTCGTCGTCATCATCACCGCCGCCGTTGGGCTTGGAGTTGTAACCACTTCGACCCTGGTTCTTGCTGTCCTCGTCGTCGTCGCCGCCGTTGGGCTTGGAGTTGTAGCCGGAGCGGCCCTGGTTCTTGTCGTCGTCATCGCCGCTGTTGGGCTTGCTGTTGTAGCCGGAGCGGCCGTAGAGCATGGGGCGGTCGTTGGAGATCATGGAGAAGGCAGCCATTGTGATGGTGGTTTTTTGGTTTTTGGTGGTGGTGGTGGTGATGGTGGTTTGGGATGGTTGTAAGTTGTTAAGGGTTGATAAGTGTGGAAGTGTGTTTGAGTGTTGAGATGGTTGCTTGGGTTGTTCTTGTTGTTGTTGATGCTGATGATGATGATGATGAGAAGGTGGACTGGATTTCAAGGCCAGAGTGATGAGGCCTTATATAGGCGAAGGAGACAGAGTTCTGAAGTCATATTCCTGTAACCCCGGCCGACCATGCCTCTCACTCAGACTCTAACCATCCTTCCCGTCGTCAGCCTCATCATCCTCCCACCGCCAGACAGGACACACACACACACACAGAGAGAGAGAGAGAGAGAGAAAAGAGAGAAGCATCTGCAAGCATGGACCCCCATCCATCCATCATCATTGCAGCCATCACAGCCCCCATGAAGGATGACATAAGAGTGAGTACCAGCCAGGGTCCTCCGTCGCCGTAATAATGCACAGGGGTGGGAAAGGAAGGAAGCAAAAAGTCATCAGCCTCCCTCCCACACCACCCACCACCCATGGTGTGTGCCACTCACCGACGGACCCCCATGTTCGACCCTCTTGCCATGTGGTAGGTAGCAGGCCTTGTGGGGTTGTTCAGGGCTGTCAGACAATTTGGGAATTCCAAATGCGACGTACATGTGTACCTCACCCCAGCCCAAAGGGCACAAGTAAAGTACATACAAACAAATCAACCAACCGCAGCCAATCCCCGAGATGCGAGACATTTTTGTGTTGTTGCTGTTGTTTTTCTTTTTTCTCCCCCAAAGTGCCATGCATGCATGGAAGGCTTCCGTCGAAGAAACACTCCCGCCTCCCCGGGCGCAACCAACTGGTAGAGAGGGGGGGGGCCAAGATAGGGCAGAATGCGAGGTTCCAATTTGGGGGCCTTGAGGCAGAAAGGAAGGACGGGGAGAGGGGGAGGGATTTCGGTTGTTACAGTGTCACAGCAGTTGATCGACATTGCGTAGGGCTGAGTACCTGTTTCTCGCTTCTTTTTTCATTTGTTTCTTGTCTCTCTCTCTCTGCTCTCTCTCTCTCTCTGTGGCCCCTCTCCACACCCATAAATCCGTAAGCGCCCGCGTCCGTGCAGGAAGACTGGCAGAGCAGAGGGTGGCTGCGACCATACAGCTGCGAGCTTTGCTGTTCTTGAACCAGCCCGGTGGGACTTGGGAGTTTATTATGGGTTGGTTGCATCGCCCCAACGGGCGTTGGTTCTTGTTAGCTTGTTGGTTTGTACTATGGTATTATGCCTGCCTATTATAGGACTTTTTTTCTTTTTTCTTTCCCTTTTTAGGTACGGCTTGTTTAATGTTACTGGACAATTCACACATTTCGAATTTAATTAAGACGGTACATGTAGGTATGTAGTATGTAAGGTAGGTAAGTAAGTACTAAGTATATAGGTATATGAGTGAATACGGGTCCGCCGCAGTCCAGAAAAAGATCCTGTCGGCTAATACAAATAGAATTCAATACTACATACTACATACTACATACAGCACACACAGCATACAACATACAGAATACAGAATACAGAATACAGCCTCTCTGCGCGCTGACACGCAGAAATGCACTCACAGATGCGAGTCCTAGAAACTCGGTCAAGGGGAGGTTCCATTCCTATTTTTTGTCATCCCGTTGCATTCGCATTTGTCTCTCGCATCCCATGAGTCTCACACCGCGACATCAAATAGTCATCATGGAGGTAGTAATCAACACAGGGGGGATATTCTCCTACGGATCGACATCTCCCCGGAAGGGAAAAAAAAAGGTGCCCAGTTGCATCAATGTGCAGTGAGTGAGTGGGTGGTGGTATCAACTAAGCCTCGCTCTCAAGGCACTCGACTCCTTTTGGACTCGGGTTTGTCATGCCCACTGCACGAAACTTACAGATTAGGCAGCTCGTCTTACATGGCATCCCATCCCATCCCATCCACACTTATTTATCCACAACCCACACCTGTTGATGACACCCACCCACCATGCACGTAAGACAAAAAAGCAGACTCACCGGTCCCCGAACAGTCATAGTTGCCATGTGGCCTCTACACACCCAAAAAAGGATTCCTGCAGATTGTTCCCCGGCCACGCCGCCGGTCAACCGGCATGGCGGGCACGTTCTACACACCCTGAGTTGAGTATGTATCAAGTATGTATTGATATCGACCAGGGCTTCGACAAATTTCGGCTGCCCTTCAACTGTAGTTTCTATTCGTTCGCTCACTACAGAATAGAAACAAGTTGACAAAAGTATCACAACAAAGAATAACCCGAATATGCCAAGGGAGAGAAACAAGAAGAGAGGCTCAACAGTCCGAAACTGCTGCAACATCATCATCATGCTCGAGCAGCCCTACCCAGCATTACATCGCATCCTGCCCCCATCAACACCATCTCCATCTTCACTGACCTAGCACACCTCGTACAACATGTGCATCCCACAGATGCAGCCCTACAGCCTCGTCATCGTCACGGATGATGGGATGGGATCCCCACCGTTGCACTACAAACATCCCAGGCAGATCCTCCCAACTCGTGTCTCGTCCAGATCGAGCATGGCGCAAGGGGGGGCACAGCAGACTAACCTGGCCTTACCGTGTAGCCTGAAACCACCCCCCCCCAACAAAAACCAGTCAGGGTCGCATTCTGAGAGGAAAACCATCCCATCCCATTTCCCAAGACGAGGGGACACAAACACACGGGGACACGTCACACACGTAACCGGGCCGTTTCCCTGGATGACTCGAACGAGAGGTTCCAGTGCGACCGACGGTCTTGTTGGTAAGAGAGAAACACTGAAGAGGGGTATCATTGTAGAACCTCCCCTTCCCTCCCCCCCTGAGGCTCTGCGACCGCCCGCCCTATCTGTACACCCCGAGATCCTACGCCCTACAACTAGGTACGACGTATCACGATTCCTACGCTGGAGGGAGAGGGGGAGGAGGAGGAGGAGGAAGAGACATGGCATGCTATTGATCTCGGACCCTCTTTGGTCTCTTTCCGGCGTCGCACGAAACACCGCGCAGATGCCACCAGTAGCCGGGTGAAAAGAGGGAGACATCTCCTCGGGAGGCAGCAAGTGCGGCGACTTTCACGATGCGTGCGTCCTGTTGCCTGTGAGATTGGCAGGCTATGAGAGGGAGAGGGAGAGAAAGAGCCAACCATGGAGGTTCTCAGGGGTGTCAGGAGCCTTTTCGGTCCTGGGAACCTTTGGGTATTGGCTCGTCTAGATGTCCAGTCCGATTTGTTGTGACAGCAGGGTCACCAGCACAAGATATCGTAATTGCAGGCACTGGCAATTCGTCGCTCCTACCAGCGAGACCAAGGTCTGTACGAGAGATCTGGCAAGAGGACTAACAATACGTGGTACGACGAACTGCTCGTATGTACATAGCAGCAGCGCTGATCATCCTATAAGCTGCAAGCAATTCGACCGGTCTGCAGTGGCACCGGGGTCAGAAAGTCATCATTTACATACTCACTCACCGAGTTTTGTGGGTGTGAGGCTGGGGCACTGCCACTCACGCCGTATACTGCATACCTACCTAGGTAGATACATACCTAGTTACATACATACCCAAGTATGTACTTGGGTATATCCGACTTCCGTATTACACCCCGTACCACCGTACCACAACAGACAGATACAATACACAACACGTCCAAAGTACGGATTACTAACAGTCAACAGGGGGAGGACGAGACGAGGTTTATGAGACATGAAACACCCCCACGCTTTTTCATTCTATTTCACCACACTGACTTGTACTCTCCCTGCAGCAGCCCTCCCACGCAGCATCTCACACCGCCGGACATACTAACTCGATTCAAAAACAATCGCACAAGAAAATGATCGCATTCCTCACACACAGGGATCCCAGAGCCTCAAGTGCACAATCAACAGCATCAGCATCGTCATTCGCTTTGCCCCCTCTCCTCCAAGCTTGACGTTGCAACCATCACCACGGCCAGGCAGCAACCTTGGAACCACACCTACTTAGTAGGTAGGGGATCGCAACCCGGCGAGCTGCGCAATCCCCCCCCCTCCCCCAAAAAGAAGCCAAGGCAGAGAGGCCAGGTATTGTAGGCTTTCCCTGAGCATGGATGGATGAATAGGTTGACGTCTTTTTTTTCTTCTTTCTCTCTTTCTTGTTCTTCCGCCAGCTTCGATGCCCTTCTGGACGGACTCGTATCCGTTGTCATCCTCCCTGTGCAGGATGAGCCATCAAGCCTCGTTACTCATCCAATTGCCAAAGGAGCCGTTCGATTATAGGCAATAAACGACTATACGAAGACATTGGCGTTTCACAGCCACCTCACGCGGCGTCATTGAACCTGGTTGACGTATAGTGCAGCCTGGGAGGCTACTAGTAGGTACCTGTCAAATGCAAGCACGCGGCTCATCTCATCATCTTCTTTTACAGTTCTCAGTGGCGCGCGTTCGTGCGGGAATCTCGTACCGAAAAAGAAGGGTGAAAAGAAACCAAGGCTTAATTTTCGCAGGGCTGCGCCATGCTTCCCCCCTCCCCCCCCGACTCCCCAGTTGCCCTACGGGGCTGAGGTTGGTTTGTTGGTTGGCCCCCAGGCCGGGGAAAACAAGGAAAGAGAAAAAGAAAAGGGAAACCAATCATCCATTGGCGCAAAAGAAATATGTATAGGAGAGAGCAAGAAAACCAGGAAAGACAAACGAGGGTCGTCAATCCGATCCAATCGCATCTGCGCCTTTATTATTACTACTACAGGTCCCAGGTGGTATCCTTGCCCATGGCGATGGCGTCCGCGGTCCAGGTGATGCCGCCGTCGGAGGAGGTCAGGCCGTCCGAGGACGCGCCGTCGTAGGACATGTAGGCGTCGAGGTCGGTGACGGCCTTGCTCATGACGAGCTTGACGTCCGTCCAGCTGAAGGAGGCCAGTGTGCCGCAGTTGGAGGAGCTGCACTCGTTTGCGCTGTAGATGACGCCGGGCTTCATTCCCTTGGCTGCATGGAGGGGGAAAGGGGAATAATAGTAAGTACGAGTGCATATCTGGAGGCAAGGGAACGGGGTCTGGGTGGGTCGGGGCTCGACTTACAGTCAGACTGCTGGGAGACCAGCTCGCCGTTCAGCCACACCTTCTGGTCGATCATGCTGGTGGAGGAGTTGACAGAGACTGCAGGAACTCAGGGTCAGAAAAACATAATACAGCCAGGAATAACAGATGCTAGAGGGATGAATTTCGATGGAGACTACAACAACAACAACAACAAAACCAAAAACAACTCACTCTCAAAGTCCAGCGCCGCACCCTTGGGAACCGGCACATAAGCCCCACCCGTCTGGCCCTCGGGCGTATACGTGCTGGCAGTAACACACCACTCGGTCGCCGAGGCGTCGCAGCCGCACGACTCCTGGTCCGCGCACCAGTTGAGCAGGGGCTGGACGAGGTTCTCGTTGTCGACGTCGTCGGCGCTCTGCTGCACGCCGACCCAGATGGCGATCCAGAGGGACGAGTCGGAGGTGTCGTAGTTGGTGATGACTTTTGGGGCCGCGAGCGAGTAGGTCGCCTGCTTGATGTAGGCGCCGCCGGTCCAGGGGCCGAGGTAGAAGGAGTTGCCGAAGCCGGCGGATGCCAGGGGGGAGAGGGCCAGGGCGGCGTAGAGGGTGGTGGGGATGAGGGAGTGGCGGAGGGAGGGAGACATGGTTTGCGATCTGGGTGTGGGACTTGGGTGAAGGAGACGGAGGAAATGCACCGGGCAAGCGAAGGTAAGTAAGGATCTGAGAGTCGAGTGGAATGAACGAGTAGGTATGTAGAGATCCGGTCTCTGAACAGGCGATGGATGGGTGGGCTGGATTAGGATAAGTGAGTGTGTAAGTCGGGGCAATAGAAGTCGAGACGGGGGCTCGAGCACTTATATGATACTATATAGATATTTAAACTTCTCCTGTCTTCGTATAGGCTAAATTTGTCAAGGGGCACAACCAACAATACGATTTCCAGGCATGGTAATTTCCTACCTACATTAAAGAGAGAAAGAGAGAACTGCCGTCGTCGAACAGCCATGTTCAATAATCATGAAACATAAAATGGGGCCACTGGTAGGTTGAAACGCACCCCTGAGGGGACCTGGGATATCCACTTCCTCCCCGGGAAATCTCAACCTAGCTGCAGTAGTCACGATCCATCCATATCACACACGCTTTTTGCCTCGGACCACACTCACGAACGAACTTATGGGGTCCCCACTCGCCGCGGTTGGTGGAAGCAACACACGGAAAAAACGACATTGATCAGAGAGAGACAGACGCTTTGCTCTTGAAAACCACCCACGGGCTAGAATGTAGAGCAAGCGCATTCAATAGCTCGTAACGAGAGGGTGTACTAATTCAGTTCGTGATGCATGTGCTAATCCTACATGGGAAACTCTGAAGGTTGGCACGTGGTAGACCTTTGTTGGGGATTGGAGGCATTGAATGATTGCTCTGCCCGTCGTCAATGTGTGTAGGGGGGCAGCGTAGTCGCGCACATTACAACCCTCTTTCTTAGGGGGATGCGTATATATTTGCGTACTGATTTCCACGAATGATGCCCTGTTGTCTGTTTCTCTTCCGCGAAATGGTTGACCGTTAGTCCAGTTGTGATGTCCAGTTGTGATGGTTCTGCCCAGATGAGCCGAGGCTGATATGCGCATTTACACTTCGATATTGACCGGTCTGTCCATACCAAAGTCGCCGATGAAACTCTATGTATGCTAAGCGGGGCAGTCTGCCACCGGAAGCACATTGCCCACCCTATAGGCATCTATTAACTCGGCTCTGTCTATTATCGTAGAGGGGAGGAACTAATCCCGGCGTCCGGTCCATTCAGTCGAAATCGATATCCCCAAGCCCATCAGAGTAGTACTCAAACGCCCCAGGCAGAGGCGCCGCCACGCCCTTCCCATCATCCTCATCCGGGTCCACCTCACCCCCATCCTCACCCCCCGGGACGCCGCCGCCAGGCACCTCCTCCTCGACCCTCCCGACGGGCATGACGACCTCGGGCGCCAGCGTCCTGTCGCCCCCCAGCGCCGCCGTCATCCACCTCGCCCACTCCCATGGCCTCTCCCTCCCGCCCGGCAGGCTGTTGAAGTACTCCCAGCCCATGACGCCGCCGAAGCGGGAGGCGCCGTGCTGGCCGACCAGGAGCGGGATCACGGTGGCCAGGATGTCGAGGGGGATGAAGCCCGAGCCGTTCTGCGGGTTGGTCACGAGGCCGACGACGACCTTCTCCGGGGGCCAGCCCTTCATTACCAGCATCTCGTACATGATGGGGTTGCTGCAGTCGCCCCATCCGCAGTCTGTTTTTTCCCGGATTGTGATATTAGTGAATGTGTTGTTTTTCTTTTCTCTCTTTTCTTTGGTCCCTTCCTTCCTTGCCAAAAGGCACAACAAACCATCTCGCTGAGACATAAAGAAGAAAAGGAAGCAAACAGGAGTGGGAAAAAGAAAACTCACAAAACTGGCAATTATACCAAGCAATCTCCCTCCCCCTCATAACCTCCAGCGCCTCATAATCAAACCCACTAAGATTCCTCCTAGAATCCAACAGCGCCGCCGCCACAGGCGCAAACGTAATAATAAACCCCCTCCCAAAATCCGCCCTCAGCCGGTCCACCAGCCTCACCGCGCCGCCCAGGCTCATCTCCTCCTCGACGTCCAGGTCCAGGCCGTCCAGCCCCCTCTCCCGGACCATGTCGCGCAGCGGCCCATAGTACCGCTCAAAGGTGGCGTCGTCGTCAGGCGCGTCCAGGCGCTCCGGGCTGAAGGTGCCTTTCGCGGCGCCGCCGAGCATGCCGAGGACCTTGACGCCCGAGGCCTGCAGGGCGCGGAGCTCGGCCCATAGGGTCTGGAAGCGGGGGTGCGAGGGGGGGTGGTCGTTGAGGGTGATGTGGTTGGGGTCGGCGTTGATGTGGATGGCGGCGAGGATTAGGTGGGTTAGGCGGATGCCTGGTTGGGTTAGGAGGGGTAGGACGGAGATGGGCGTGCCGTCTGGGTCGTGGTGTGTCTGGTAGTAGGTTATGATGCGTGGGAGGGCGGCTTGGGAAGGGGGGAGGGGAGGCATGGTGATGGTGGTGGTGGTGGTAGTGTTGGTGAGGTGAGGGTGAGGGTGAGACTGGTGAGACTGGTGAGGATGATAACCGGCGTTGCCGTTGTCGTCGTCCTGGTGACGATGATAACGCCGGCGATGGCTGCTGCCCGGTTCTGATGGATGGGCTTTTCGGGGTAAGATGAGGCTCTTCAGAACAAAAGAGGGATTGAGTAAAAGCAATGTCTTATAAATCATCAAAAGCCTCCATTTCTGCTTGATAACGACTAAAATAGATCTTAAATAGCTGAGCATGTAAGTATTTAATGTTGGTGGGGGGCGGGTTGTAGTGTTGGGTGGTTTGAGAGGGGTTCTGCGTGGCGGCTTGTCAACTGGAGCTCAGCGTGCTCAGGCATGGTGGCCCACAATTCTACAGCTGGGAAAGCCTCCATTCAAAGAGACATGATCATAAATGCCAATTGCTATAGCAATGATAATAATTGATCAAAATCCTAAATACACGAAAATGCAGAAATACAAATACAAATCCTACGCTCATATTTATCATAGCCATATGGATCGCCTTCTTCTCCGCCACGACAACTGACTGCCTCCCCTTCATTCCTGTCGAGCTCCCCGCATACGATCCCTCAACCGTTGTAGCATCCATCCCATGTCCCCGGGCTCCTGATATCCTCCACCTTCCAACTCCTCCGTGTCCCTGTAGAAGTCTACGCACTCCCACATCTTATTTGCTTCGACCATCCCCCTTGCCGTTGTGCCCTCAGCCCACTCCTCCAGCGGTGGGTAGGGAGACTTGTCACAGAGGACATGCCTGGATAGTGTTCCTCCCTCCTTGCTGACTAAGTAAATATGTAATACCTAGATAATAGGAAGGACGGAAGCCATGATACCTTCATAGTTACTCCCTACTATGAACGGTTTACTGTTCTGGGATTAGAAGCCCTGAAACGGATTTACCTTGGAAACTAAGCTGTGTTGAATCCCGACGGGAGACTATTCTGAACCACCAGGACATGCCCAGATGTTCCAAGTACCTAAGTACCTACTTACCTACCCAGGTTTCAAGGTCCGGTAAGCTTATGTCGGGAACCTCCCGTTGTGGGTCCAATCCCGACTCGGTACCAACCTTGATTGATCCATTCCAGAAACCTAGGTAGGTACCTAGGTACACACACACACACATGTGTCGGGTCTTGACCGACAATGGCTCCACTCCATCAACTCACCACCCACCACTAACAGAAATCTTACTTCATAAACTCCACACAGATGGTGTTTTCAACACACAGAAGGTTCTATAGTGTAGTTGGTTATCACATCGGATTCTGATTCCTT
The DNA here is from genome assembly GCA_003795315.1 of Cytospora schulzeri. NCBI lineage: Eukaryota > Fungi > Ascomycota > Sordariomycetes > Diaporthales > Cytosporaceae > Cytospora > Cytospora schulzeri. The sequence continues at coordinate 131,649 of LKEA01000064.1, forward strand.
CAATCATTACTTCCGGGGACTTGGGTTCGAATCCCAGTAGGACCTCATGGTCTTGAATAACCCTTCTTTTTGCACTTTGTTGCACTCTTTGTCTTTTTACCTGATTATCACAAGACCATTGTTCACATGGGCATCATTCAAATAGCTTGAGGATCCGACCAAGGCACTCAGGTAGGTCCTGGGTGCTGTGGTAGGCAGCCGCTATTTGTACAGAAGGCTGCCGATGTAATTACTAGGGAGAATGTCAAAGCAACCTTGGAAGCTATGGGCTGTACTAGGCTATTGTTCACCCGTTCACACAGGCCATCAGATATGCACAGTAAATATGAACGTCTCTACCCGAATATCGGGGAGTGTATTTTATTTTTATCAGTATAGAAGCCAGGTCCAAGACAAACAAAATGGTCCCAGAAATATCTAAAGATAATATATACAAGAAGATAAGTAATATGTATGCTAAAAAGGTATTTGTATGTCACTGTCCGTTTCAGACTCCAGGACAAAAAGTGAGCCAGCCGTTCAGACGGGTGTCCCACCCGCCAATTTTTTGATCTTTTCTCTCTCCTCCTCCTATGGGCTCCCAGCCCAGATCATCCAATCCAAAAACAAAATAACAACAAAGTGTGACTGCCCTTTCCCCGCTATCTTCAACCCTTTATTATCAAGTAAGCCAAAATAAAAAAGAAGTTTTCAAGAGCAGCAGCAGAAGCTGAGCCGCGCATCGGGGATATCAGTCAATGCAAAAAACAAAAGATTTAACGCCATGCCTGATGTGTTTCTGTGCCAAAAGATACCGGCCGTGGATCATGATGGGTCATGAGATAAGATGAAGGACACACATTAAACCATATCTAGGTAAAAAGGTCCATAGAAGAAGTTGGCACCGGTCAGGTCTAGCCATGATAAAAGCAGCGACAGACGTTACGGGGGTTGGCGTAACATCCGTACTGGTGTCAACAAGAGGCTGAACGTTGTATATCCAACAAAAAGCAGAGGCGGGTTCCTTTTCTCTCTGGAGGGGTGGGTATATCCAACAAACAACAAAAAAGCAGTTCGCACCGGTCGAGACTGACCAGAATTTAAAAATCATTGGTCCAATCGTTGTCGTCATGAAGGGTTGGTTGCGTTGCTTTCACAGAAAGTCGCCCTCGCCGCCGAACACACCCACACTGTTCCGCCAGCTGCTGCACTTCTGGTCGCGGGCGTCCCGGTCGGCACGCCTCTCGCTCTCCGTCTTGGGAGAGCTGAACAGCAAGGGAGGCTCACGAGGCCGCACGGACGACCGTCTCGGCGGTTGAGCTTCATTCGCCTCGTGGTCACTCGTGTTCGTCTGCACCAAAAGTAAACTACTCGTGTTGCTCAGCCGGTTGGTGCAGTTGGAGAAGCTAAGTCTCTTGCCGCCATGGGTCGCCGCCGAGGGCCGCTGTTGGCCTTCGGCAGTGGTGCTCGTTCGGTATAGAGTGGCCGCCGGGTTCAGTCCGCCGCCCACGTTCTCCTCGAGGATCGACGTCTTCCCAGACGCGATGCTGCTCTTTCCTGGAGACACGTCGTGTCGTGGGTGCAGGTTCGTGCTGCTGTTGGGGCCAGCTATTGTGGGGTGACTGTATGTTTTCTGAGCAAATTCCGGCCTGAATTGTATTGGACTGCGACCAAGATTGGACCCACTGTTTAAGGAAATCGAAGTTTCTTCATGGCCACTCGCAGGTGAGCGCGGCCCGACGTTGCTGCGAGGTGACTGGGTTTGAGATTGAGGTGTTTGCTGTCCCTTAAGATACGAGAGAGTTCTCCTCGTTCCTTGGCGTATGCTGTCCCTGTCACCCTCCACATCTTGCTCTCGCCCGTATCCGGAGTCCCCTTCGGTATCGTTGGACTCTAGATCCGAATCAACCTCGTCTGAATCTTCGTCCAGATCCCACGCACTCTTCAGTTCAGACTGTTGTGTCGACATTGGTGGTGATAATGGTGGCCTCATGGCTCGTTCCCTCTGCTCCCGAAGTTTCCTCTGCTCATCGGCATGTTGCATTAGAGCTTCAAAGCGCGCAAGCGAGCTCAGCTTTTCTTCACCTGGAACATTCTGGTCCGACCCCGGTATGCAACGCAGCTGGAACGCTCTGTCCAGGATCGTCTCCCTGGGGTGTGGGGGCGAGCCGGACTCCATTGTTGGCGGAGGTGAAAATGGGGGCATGGACCCCATGCTATCTCGCACGCCCCGAATCGGAGAACTCAGAGCCGAAGACCGTCCGTGTGCTGCCGTCCATCCTTCCATGAAAGGACCACAGGGCTCCCCGGCTGTGGTTGCGGGTGACGGCAAGTCCGATGGGAACACGGGAGCATACCCCTGAGTTGCGATTGGCGGGGCATTGTATCCTGTTAGTGATGAGCCATCGCTCCGTCTCGACCGTAGACTCGGCGTGTCAGAAAACGTGACGGGTCGTTCGCGGCTCGAGCCTGTTGCTGTGGACGTTTTGTGTTGTAGGACTGTTTTCGGAGCGCTCGGGGGTCTCGGTTGGTACATGTCGAAACCATCACGCATATATCGCGGCGCAAAGGGATTGTTGAAGCCTGGTGAAGCCGGTGACATCGGAGTCATGGGTGTTCTGTCGGGCAGATTAGGTTGGATCGTTGCTTGGATGCATCTTGCCCAGTCGTAAAGGCTATGTCCCTCGCGGCTGGATTCATCGGTTCGGAACCAAAGCGTCATCGGACCCGAGTCCCTGCTCGAAGTGACGAGACCAGCCGCCCTACTCGACCGGCGCTTTCGGATTTTGTCTGCAACTGGATCAGGGGCAACGGTAATGACGAGGGTTGGTAATACTGGTCCCTGCTTGCGATGCGCAAGCATCTGGACCTGGCACTGGTTGATATTGCTGACGGCATATTGTTGGATCGGTTCCCAATCATCCTGCAAAAACTTGACTATCAGTTGCCTCATTCAACACTGAGACGCGAAGTTGCAACAAGGTTGTCATTCTTACCGGGCCCTTGTATACCGACAGGTAGGTGCTGCCATCGAAGGAGATATTGGTCTGACTCCTAGATGTCCCTCGACCTTCCCTGTTGCGCAGTCCTTGCACGCCTTGCTGCTGCTGCGTGGTAGGTTCCCCAGCGTTGCATTCCCGTTGAGGTCCAAGGACTACATAGCGCACCTGTTCTCTCGAGATTAGACCACCGATACCGGAAAAGAAGAGGCAAGAAGAGAAGGGCAGAAGATCCCATGGATGTTACGCACCTTCCAGATTGCTCGTCCCAGAATGGTTCCCCTGTCGGGCGGAACGGCAAGATATCCCTCCATGACTTTGGGCAATCTGCTGGCAACTAGCCTCGAGTTTTCCAGAAGGGATGATTCTTGAATATCCTCTATGCAGGCGTGGCGCACAGTCCAAGGCCAGATGAGACGATTCTCAAGTGCGTATTAGGCATTAAATGATACACATGATGAAAGACAAATGCAAAAATCAACATGGGACAAAGTTGGGCCAAGAGATACAAGTGGTGCCCCACTTTCTTGTCCTTCTTTGACCTCTAACAGAGACGAGCGCACTTCTTCACCGAAGAATACGGGCTGAGGTAGCTGAAGAGGGAGGGAGAGATGGGTATATTAGAAGAAGCAAAATCCCACTGCCAGCAACGCAGCAGAAAGAGGTAGAAAATGGCCTGGAAGTTGGGGAGAACAGGGACGAGCCTGGGAAAAATAAATGCATGAAAATGCAACCTCGACAGCATAATTGGCCGAGGTGAGTGGTCATGAAAAAGGTGGCCACGGTGCCTGTCATGGATGATTGATCAAAGGGGTGGCTTGTGACTAGATCGTACAGTACATGCGAGCACGGCTAGCACGCAGTAGACGACCGAAGAAAAAAAAGATGGGGAAGACTAATAAAACGAGATGGATATTGGCAGGGCCTGAAACAAGACCCGAAGACTGGCAGTACCCTAACAGTAGAGTTCAGCGACTCGTTAGTATAATTCTTGGGGCGGCAAATGGTCCGGGCTACCTTGTAGGTACAAGGAGTCTGCATGTTCCTGGCGTCCGTGGGTCTCTCTGTCGCAAGCGAATTGATTTCTGCAGTCGGCCAGGGGGGAAGGGTTCGGTCAGCCTGCAGGGCCTGTCAAATTTCCCACTGACGGGAGAAGAACCCACAGCTTCCATTGCCGATGGAAGATGCCATTTGTTGGTATTGGTACGGAGAGCCATGTGCGTATCCATCGATGCGACGGGACGCGTCTTTCGTGGACTGTGTGGACGCAGGGGTACGGGTTGACGCCGCCGACTCATCGTTGACTCGTTGAAAGGACCTCTCGGAAATTGTGAGAAGACATCATGAGCAAAGGCTCCCAGACGGAGGAGGGACGGAAAGGAGACCACGATTCGGACCAGCCTTATGCCTGTTCAGAATCCAACAAATTCCCGTTGGGCATCAGGGGCATGGATGATGGTCCGAGAAAAGAAGTCTTCATGTCAGGTGAAGGCGCCAGACTCCACCGGCGAGGAGGCGCTGCAAAGTGTGGCTGTTGACCTGCATGCCTTCTTTTCCATATCCCATATCGGCCCCCCCTTTTTTTTTTATGTCGCGGATGATTGGTCTATTGAGTAGTATCAGAAAAATGTACACTATAGTGGCTGCTTTTAAAGTCTTGCAGACTGCACTGTAACGTGGAGGCGCAGGAGATGGAAGTTCTTCCGAGCGGCTTGCAGACAGTGACGGATTGATATGGACGTACTGCAGCCAGGACGGAATACCCAACATATCATCCATCATCACCTTGCACGATGCAACAACTGGGTCGATTTCGTCGCCGTTTTTCGCTAAAGGATTCTTGCCCTTCTCCTTTCCTCTGTCTAGCTGTTTCGGCATATGATAGCCAGGCACACGACAAATTGGATTCTTTGGTGTCCCACATCGGTTCGCCGCGCTTTGACGCTGGGAATCCGATGTGTCGGTTCAGGTAGCGTATGCAGTATAGTGGTACGGATCGCCAATTTAGTTGCGACATGATGGTCGCGTTCGGTTCGAGAAGGGCGATTGAACTCGGCTGGCGGCCGGGAGGTAGTATTGCATTATAAGCGAGTGCTATGGTGCAGAGTTGTATATAATAATAATCCGTAGATGCAGGTCAACTGGTGGTCTTGTACGGTAGTAGTAGTTGGGTTTGACATCTGGAGTTGGTTGTTTGTGGGTAATGGTTGACTGAAACGAATGAAACAGTACTGTAGACTACCAGACCACACTGCAGGTTATAGTACGCTACTGTACAGTAGATCTTGGGTCTGCCACCTCTGCAGCAGACTGAGCAGGCTGGCCAGGCTGGCTGCCAGGCTGCCAGGTGGCATGACAGGTACGGAAGGTGCAAGTGCAGTCAGGTGCAGCTACCAACATGGAAGATTTCCTTCCGAACCAATGCAACACCCACGACAGTCACTGCTCTTCTCGGGTCAACTCAACCGTACCATTCCATCGTGCTTTCCGCCGTACTGTGTGGCTTGTGGCATATACTTCTGTAGATGTACATACACACATACGTAAGCTGAAATGTACATATGTAGTACGAAGTACGTGTACCTTTTCCTACCTAGGCAAACACACGCCTGGGAATATATTGAGTGTCGTCATTGAGGAGCCACCCGTGTTATACACTCCATTTCCATCGCAACCGTCACCGGAGATAAACAGGAAAAAAGAAAAGATGCAAGGGCCCCAGGCTGAAATGGCTCCAACCTCCCAGGCCTCCCTCCTTCTGCTCACCTGACAACTTACACCCTGGGCAGTCAGTCACTCCAGATGTCCTGACTGACGACCTTGGTAGGTATCCACCACCTAGAGGCCTAGGCATGTTCCTGTCGCCGGACATCTGGATTCTCTGACCTTCCGCTTTGTCTTGAATAGAGTACTGTGTGGAGCCTTGTGAGCTTTAACGGGTCTACCCGAATCAGGCTATTACAGTATGGGAACATTATATTGATTGTGTATAGCACTTCGTACGCCGTACCGAGATGATGTCTCGACCACCTGACTCTCGTTCACTCGTTCTCTCACTGCCACTCTGTCGCAATCCGCCCGAGCGTCCAGATATTACTTACGTATGAACTGTGAACTGCCTCACCGTGTGGACTCTTCGAGAACCACTTACCGATGGTTTAAGGAGCCGGAGAAACTTCTGTAGGAACTGATAATCCATCCCTAGTTTCGCAAGCCTAACCTCGAAAGCGTCGACACTCCATTGCTCCTGCTCATCATCTCATTCCCTATTTCCTATGCTGGCTGTTGCAACTAGACCGTCCATCCTCGCCATTACTTCGATCTGATTCTGGTCTGCCGTCGGACAGATACTACGAAATCATTCATAGAGCATATCAAGTGGTGTTTCTCCTGGAGAAGTATGCATGCAGACTGACCACGCTACTGTACAGGCCATCACAGCACCACCCACTCTATTCAGGATTGGTGGTGGTGGCTTTCCAAGGGTGGGTCGCTTGATATTTCGATCCCCCTCCATCTGTCAGTCAAATTCCCTGCTGCTTTTCTTTGCTTTTCTCACTGACGTACACTAGTTCACTGGCAAGTTCCGGAGATATCCTGGCACCTGACATGCCAGCACTTCTAATTCTACAGTATGGATACGTACGCTTCCAATAAAGGCGACCCTTAGAGCGACCGACCGGCCCGTATATCTACAGACCGATCATGCTGAATGCCATTGCCATGCTGATGAACAACATCCCTCTTTGATTCTCGAGCTGCGAGTGTACACGGGCTCAACCTAGCGAAGCCACCACCTCACCTCCGGTCGAACTCCCGATTTACCATGTACGGCTTCTGAAGCTCCAGACACAGGCTAGGCTCTCGTGGACGTGTACAGCGCCTCTCGGCCGGCCGAAGCCCGGGGTTCTCTGGATATCGGGCGGCCAGTCTAACCTCTTCCTGTACGATCAAGCACTTTCTCCGTCCTGTGATTGCCTCACGTACGAGCTGGACCCTCTCGTCTATCCTCATCACCCCCTGGATTACCAGAAAGGCTAGCCGGCTCAACTCCACAGCTGACAATTGGCCCCCACTTGTCAGCTCCTTGGCGCTCCTTCGTCCATTTGTTGGGGCTGGACTCGCCTGTGATAGGAAGCTTGTCTGCCTGTCAGGTGTATGGTGTACGGTTTCGAGCCTGCTCCTATAGCAGTCAAACTCCATATTCCCCGATATCGATACTTAAGGCCGCATAAGCGAACTTTTACGCCGCAAACACGAGATTGGAAGGAGTGCGACCCCCGAAACTGCATGCATATGATATCTCACACGTGGATGGGCAACCTCGACAGGCTGCTGTTTTGTAACCAGCCATAAGTCACTGGCAGCTGTCTGCTGTGCCTCTTGGATCCTACGACGTCCGGTTCACGGAATAAAGGGCTTGCTCGGAGAAGTTACCTCCCGGTCGATCCATAAGTGATGCGCACATGGGTGGATTGCTTGTTCTCATGCCTCGGCACCAACGTGAAGCTTTCAACGCCGTTCGGCCCGTTACCGTAACCTCTCCGGGCACCTGTCGTGCGCAGTGGCACTTGCATCATCCTCGTGGGGCATAGCAACAGCCTCTCATCCTCGTACCCCCTTCCTACCTTCTCCCGAGCCTTGACTCTCGTCGGGTCTTGTGCTTGCGATAGCATCAACCCCTGACCCGAGCTGGTGGTGCGCCAGGTCTTGATTGGAGCCGACAGCCACGCCACTAACCCGCATTGCGCAGGGGCCGCACGACGAGGAGAGTACTAGTATATATCAGATGCCAATAATGCCATGCAGGCTGTTGCGAAGAAAGAACCTATTGGCCGCCCTCTTGCCCAACGCAGGAGTAACCGTCTTTCCCCACACAATCTGAGTCGTGTTGGCGCCGGAGGGGGTGTGGGCTCTTGTCAACATGAGACGGAAGACGACAGAGGCGTGCTGACAGGTTGATGACAGTCGGTCCCTGGGGATGGGAATGGGAGCACATGCCCGACAACCAACAGATTGGACCCCGAAGCCGTAGATGGACCCTGCCGCGGCATCCGCACAGGATGGCCCTTTAGTCACAGAAAGTACCAGGGTAACACTCCGTCATGCCCACCAAGCTCGAAGACCCCCACAATCGCCCTGGAAAACCGCCCTGGAAAATAGCCTCAGCAAACGAAGGGAGAATCTTCCCCATCCAGGCCCATTTGCTCTATGCGGTGGTATTTTCTGTATCCTCTCTCTGTGTTGATCCTCCTGGAAAAGCGGTCCCAGGATTCTGGAATGGACACGGGCCAAGAAAGTCCCGAAAACGAGGGATGATGGGGGGTTGGCATGGGCTGGGTGGGTATTTCTGTAATCGACAGGGGGACAAGGCCCGAAACCGAGTGCTTGGGACTGCCAAATGACCCGATGCAGCTCGGATGGGATCCCCCCCCCCCAGATAGCCACACTCTAAGATTGAACCCGGTGATAAGGGACTCGGCGGATGGCACCTTTAGTGTGCGATCCAAGACCTGCCAAGCAGATGGGTGCACTCTAAACAAACATTATCAACCCAGTCAGCTTGGCATCCGATCCAAGGTCCTTTTGACGGTTGGAAGCATCGGTTCTCGTTTTGAGTGGACCCCTGATACCTTTCTGGACTGTCCAGCTGGCGAGTGAAGGAATACCTCTCCTGTCTAGTTATGCTGTTGGTAGAGCGTGGTTGTGGCGTTGCTCACTATATGCGGATCATTCCTTTAGGAGTCAGTTGAGAAAGCAGGATGGCCCGATCTCGGCATGTGTTGCCTTGTTCTAGAGTGTGGCATCGATTCAAGCTTAACCTAGCGGTGGAATTTTACAATGCTATTTGCTCGACGGCAGGGTCAACATACATTAGCCGTCGAGGGGTGGTCACTACCTCTCAGCCCCTGGGGCGCTATTGAGAGGATGCATAATGGGGATGAAGTCGACAAGTTGTAGTACATTGTATCTCTTTGCTGCATTTCTATCACTATGCCTATGTTCCTACGATGTTACCCGTGAACTGTGATTCTGGAAAATGATGGACGTGCTCACTACAAATATCACATGTACAGTATGTACATGTGTCGATGATTGAATCGTGTCTTAGCAGTGCTTACCGTCAATGGTAAAGTGTTGAAGGCTTTAGATCACAGCTTATTATGGGATTCTAGGCAGAGTACATCGAGGCCAGAGAGTTGATATGATACCATACCAAGTAATATGGACTGTCAGCATCCGTCATCTATGGATTTCACTGCTACAAACCTGAGTATCAGAGGTAAGTATTATGAGTTAACTTTGGGGATTGACTATTGGGTCACTTATAAGCACCGTAGCAACATGGTTGAGCATATATTGACAAATTCATGCATTAGCCTGGATGTGTAGAGTATTATAGTATAAGCGTCATAACAAGCATGTTGGAGACCAGGAAATGGGGTATGGTGTTGATAGTTATTCAACTGACAGTACATATATACTATTCAACTTGATATCCATTTCCCTGGTATTCTTCAATGGCTTATCTGTTTGTCGCTATGGTCACGATGAGGTGCCAGGGTGTGGTAACCAGGCTGCTTCTTGATACTTATGTGGCGTCACCATGATTATGCTCTGAATGGTAGCTGAAGAATATTTTCCTCCACTTGGCCATATAATGTGATGCCCGAATATTATAGACCACTCCAAGAAGTTGCTTGCAGTATATTGAAGACCTTCTTCTGGACAGGGTATATGAGAAATTGATATGAGTCTCCTGTAAAATTAGCCTCTATCACAACTCACATACATGCAACTTGCCAAGGTATGGGCTATACCTTCCAAAATAGTAACCTCGACGTTCAAGCTTTTGTTCACTATAGGGCCATCGGCGAATATTATGTGACGATATGAAACTATTATCATCTGTATAACCTTGTGGCTATTAGACTGCAGTCGTAGATATCTAGGGGCCAGAAACTAAGCAGGACGGCCAAGCCTCCCACTCACAATGCCGGTAATAATTATTTACAATATCGTGGAGGGTTATGAGAAATCAGGTAAAAGTTGCTGTGATATAATGCTTTCAGATATGATAGAAGCATACTGCCTAGTGACGTTACGCGACTATCTCCATATGTACCTATATACATAGGTCATATGAAAATTGGAAAGTCTGGTTAGGTATATGAGAACAAAGACAAGTTATTCTACATGCAGTAACTAGACTAAAGCTGACCGGTGCCTCTGGGCTCTCCGTCATGACCTTGACGTGGAAATACTTATAGCAGCCCTGGAGCATGGATATCTCTTGTTGCCCACCAGGGGAATAGAACTCCCGAGGTCCAGGTATCTGTACTGAAGTAAAGCTCGTTCGAAGCTTTATGCTGATAAAGGTTCAAAGAACTGCCCAGACAGTAAGCTGGCGAGGAATGTGCCTATATATTTGGAGACCAGGGCCGTCTCTTGATAACAAGATAATACAGGTGATGCTGAGAGCAGGCCCCTTTACACTGGGGTCAACATCCCTCCCTAGATGACAAAAAAAAGGAACCTGCCAATGTTTGAAACATAATCATGTTCGAGTGCGGGGAGTACTGTATAGGTACTGAAGACAGATCCCCTTGAGCAGGTTGGTGATGGATATTTATGATGACGACCTAGATTGTCCCTTACCTTCTCCTGCGTGGGCAGAGCGCCTGTCCATCATCCATAGATGTGTTCCATAGTCAGAACCCAGAGTAGGGGGAGAAGACACTGACAAATGATTGACTAGCCCACGAGTACAACCAATGAAGACATGCTTCCGCCAAAGAACCCGCATTGCAACAAACTTTTGGATCCCTTTACAAACTCGAGAACAATCGAATATGCCTTGTTATGTACCACCCACTGAACCTCAGAGCCCCCTCCCCTCGATCCCACGAGTTCTTCATCTTCTTAACGGAAATTGTGTTCAAACCTCTTGAAAGTATACCCGATAAACGGCAACGTCATCTCGGGCGTCTCATCCTGCTCCGGCGCAGCGGCCGCCCCCACCCCCACCCCCGACCCCATCGCCTCGGCCTCAGCCTCGGCCTCGGCGGCCTGCAGCTCCAGTTCCTCGGTCGGAAAGTAGGTCGTGTCGATCTCGGAGGCGAGGCGGGGTTCAAAAGGCGCGCGGAAGCGGCGGAGGCCCTCAAAGTCGACGCCCGCGAAGAAGGGGTGGTTCTTGATCTCGTGGGCGCCGGCGCGGCCGAGGCGGCTCTCGGTGTTGCGGATCAGGCTCCTGATCAGGTGCTCGGCGCAGTGGCTGATTTGGATGTCGTCGGGCAGGGTGAGGGTGTCCTGCCAGTTGACGATCTTGCGGTAGACGTCCTTTCGGTTCTCGGCGCAGAAGGGCGGCCAGCCGACGAGACACTCGAACATGATGGCGCCTAGTGACCACTGTGGTTGCACGCCGTTAGCCATATACGGGATGGGAGATCAGGTTGATGGGTGGGAGGCTGCTTACCCAGTCACAGTCGAAAGAATAGCCTTGCAGCGTCAGGATTTCAGGGGCTATACTTGGAGATGTAGCGTCAGTATTTTCCTAGTGAAGAAGCGTGTAGCCTCTTGTATGTGAACCTTTCGCTACTCAAGCGACAGAGGAAGGTGAGAAGGTTTTTTCTCGATGTCGCTTACTAGTCTGGTGTTCCGACAGCTGAGTATGCCATGAGCCGCCTTGACCTCCGCCACTCATTGATTTGCGCGCGGTTGCTGACCGTCAGACTGATCTGGTCGATGTTCACGGAGTAACGATTGAGGTTCTGAGAGTTCCGCGTGGACACATCCCCGGTCAGGAGCTGGTGATAGTAGTTGTTGTCATGTAACTTGCGAAACCCAGTCGAAAGACCAAAGTCAGTGAGTTTGACGTGGCCACCCCTATCAAGTAGGATGTTATCCGGCTTGATATCCCTGTGAATGAACTCGAGCTTGTGGACCGCGTCGATGGCCTCGATAATCTCCGCGATGTAAAATCTCGTAATATCCTCGCTGAAGAGATCATACTTGATCAACATGGTCATCAAGTCACCTCCTGGGAGGAACTCCATCAGCATGTACAGGAATTTGGTGTCCTGAAACGTCGTATATAGTCTCACCACCCAGGGACTATCAGATTCAGCGAGAATGTCCCGTTCGGCGCGGACCCTGGCCACCTGGCTGTCCGCTATCATTTGCGTCTTGACAAGACTCTTCAAGGCATAGACCTTTCCGTCAGCCTTCTTGCGTACCAGCTTCACTTGGCCAAATGCGCCTTGTCCGATTAGCTTGATGGTCTCGTAATCAATTGCCTTGTTGCGAGTCCGGAGGAAGCGCAGGTATCTGGCTTCCTGCCTCCCTGCACCGGTCCAAAGTGCATCCCGGTTGCAGTTTGGGTCCCTAAGGCGTTGCTCCAGCTCATTCTGCCTGTTGATGACATGACCTCAGCTTTTGGTTAGCCGCACTCAAATCTCGTAGACTCACCGGAGATTACGATCACGGGCTCTCTTGACGCTATCTCTGAAGAACTCGGCGGCCAGCCGTGAGCATATTGCCCTATTTTGCCTTGCCCTGGGCCCGTACGAATCCAAGTTGCGCTGAGGCGCGGGAACGAAGTCCATGCCGGACCTGGATTGCGACTGTGAAGGTAGAGAGAGGTTTCGATGACCTTACTCACAGCTCTTTCGTACTCACGAGCCTCGAAACGGACGAATAGAATCGAAAGGACCAGGAATGAGATCTCAGTATGATGGGAATTATAGAAAGGGTGAGGACTGAACAACTGAGTCTCTTAGGCTTGCAGAGTGCTCATATGCCCACCGCCATGGAAACTGAGAGCAGATGCGCCTGAAATTCCAAGCTTCGAGGTGCAGTAGAGAGGGGTTCCCAGCCATTCCCAAGCTTAGCACTGTGACCTCGACATCGAGGAGGCGATTATGCATCCAGCAGCGCTTATGCGGCATTGATGAGACACAGGAGGGCGCCCATGCTTGGGGGGTGAGCTGTCCACTTGGGGCCGGCGTTCCAGCATGTAATCCTGACATGTCTCCAGGTGTTACCTGGGCCGTAGTCAGAAGTTTGGAAGCTGACGTAAATTTTTGAATGGGGTGTTGTGTCTTATATATGTTGTGGTAGGAGGCTAGAAATGTAGACCCATCTTGCTTCTATCATGACGGGACAGGTCGAAACAACAAACACGTAGTTTGAAGGAGGCTGGTCACGCGAATGGAGGATATTCGCGACATATAGCGACGCGAAATTGAAGAATATTTAATAGAGGTCAAAATAAATTGAAACAAATAATGAAGTGACATATAAGCGCTGCTATTGTGTGGTGTCACTTATGTGTTTAAAGGGAGAAGTTACTCTCAAGATCCTTCGGCAAGGGTTTATTTCACAGAACAATGCCCCTTGCCCCTGTTCCTTATCTCCTGCTCCTAAGTCTGTCATAATCTCTTCGTCACGACAATAGAATGTCACTAGTCTGTAACTTATGAAAGCCTTGGAAGGGCTCGAACCTGAGGGGTGATGGTTGATCTGAGAGTCTTATCAAGATTAACCTCGGGAACATGACTTTTAGGGAAGCTATAGGTGCTTTCCCCCACCAAAACTCCGGGCAGTTCGGGTCCTCCCTCAGCAGCCACAAGCGGGCAGCACAAGCCAGCACAAGCCAGCACATCCCTGAAGGCGCCACCAGCTTGTGGTGCCTCTTGGCCTGTGACCACTGACTTCATCAGCTTGATCCGTCGACAGCTAGCTGTGGCTAGACAACAACAACAATAACAACAACACCAAGGCATCTTTACCTTACCAACACACCATTTCGACTGGATTCTGTCTTGCAATACTTATTGTCCCGCGACCCAGAAGACAAGACAAGACCATCAGGCAAGCAAGCAAGCAAAGCTGTATCAGAACTCCACCAGCCAAATGACCGAACCCCTGCGCATGACGGCATCCCGGGCTTCCTCCTGACCCTCCTTGTACCTCTTTCGCGACACCACAACAATCTCCAACAAGCAAAGCTTACCCCGGATCACCATTTCTAGCAACCAAGCAAGGCCTCACCACACACTTCTTCCTCTATTTCTTCGTTACATCTTCCTTGTCCTTTTTATCCGCCCTTTGAGCGGCCATCTGCGGCGGGATAGATCCTCCCGCACGAGACGCCGTGGCGGAACGAAGCCGTCGTTCAACGCCCCCCATAACCGCCCCCTTCACCACCGACCACCCATCCACCACGCAAGACCCTCAACCATCTTCCAGCACTGTTTTCTCTGCCCCAACGACAACCGCACCTGCTGCTCCCCAGCAGCAGAGCAACCAAGCAACCGCAACCTTGCCCAGCCCCGCCCCAGATACTCGAACCCACAGGGTTCCCTCGACCACCTCGGCCATCTCGACCCGCCAGGTACTCGGCCGGAGACGACGGGCAGGTTCTGAGGACGATTTGGACCACCTCGCTGAAGGAGCCACGAGCTCCCCCGCCGCACATACACAAACCTCCCCGACCGACCCGCGAAGATCCAAGCGTAGGCGCACAGACAGCAGCATGTCAGCCGACGGAGATGGAGAGGCAAGTTCAAATGGGACATCCAGGGGCATCACAACCGAACCTCGAACAGCACAACGAGCTTTCCCGGTCGCGTCGACTAATGGTACACACAAGGCCTCCAGTTCTTCGGCAAATGGCTCGTCTATGTCAAACGGGAAGGGCACCGCCCGGGATCCTCCCCCCGCCTACTTCGGCCACGATCGCGAAGAGGTTACCCGTATCCTGATCCAAACCCTATCTGACATGGGATATCACTCTGCCGCTGAGAGCGTCAGCAGGGACAGTGGGTATGAGCTGGAAAGCCACACAGTGGCTGCGTTCAGGTCGGCAGTAATAAATGGGAGTTGGGACGAGGCAGAGAAGCTTCTGTTTGGCGCCTCTACCGCTGGGGACGGCTCAAATCGGACTGGCAACGGCTTGGTTCTCTCGGAGGAAGCCGACCGCGACGGAATGAGGTTCTGCATACGGCAACAAAAGTTCCTGGAACTTCTGGAACAGCGAGACTACAGGCAGGCTCTCAGTGTGCTCCGGACCGAGTTGACGCCTCTGGACCAGGATGCCCAGAAGCTCCATTTTCTCTCCTCACTGCTCATGTGCCAGTCGCCAGACGATGTCAAATCAAAGGCCGAATGGGACGGTGCTTATGGCGAGTCCAGACACACTTTACTGTCTCAACTCTCGAGTAAGCCACTTACCTAAACCTGCTGGCTACTACTTTGGCTTCGTACTTACCTACTAACTTCGAACGCAGAATGCATATCCCCGTCTGTCATGCTACCTGAACACCGGCTAGCAGTGCTGCTACAACAAGTGAAGAACAGCCAGGTAGACAGTTGCATATGGCACACGAGTGCCTCCTCGCCGTCGTTATATTCCGATCACATATGTGACCGCGATCTGTTCCCAACCGAGACTCTCGAGGAGCTTGCTGACACCGATGGGGAGGTCTGGCAAATCCGGTTCTCTCACGACGGAAAGCGCTTGGCAGGTTGTGGCTCAGACCATAGAGTGTTGATCTGGGACACGGAAACGTTCAGGCTGGTGCACACGCTGGAAGGTCATGGGGACGGTGCTGGTAATATCGCCTGGAGTCCGGATAACACAATGCTTGTCACCTGCGGGAGGGACCATTATGTTCGGATCTGGGACGCTAATGTGAGCCAGCCCGCGAACTGAGAGCCCATGTTATGGATGTCAAGCTAACCTCCTCTTCCAGACTGGAATGGTTATACGGCAATTAGAGCGCTTCGATGAGCCCACCAGCAGCTGCGTTTGGGCCCCTGACGGCCGTTCCCTTGTTGTGGGAGCTTTTGATGCCCAACGCTCACTGTGCACCTGGAGCTTGAAGGGAGAGAAACTCCACACCTGGACAAAGAAGTACCGAACTGAGGACTTGGCTCTCTCACCCGACGGTCGGTGGCTGGTGGCCATGGACAACGAGGACCACATCTACGTCTACAACTTCTCGACGAAGGAACTCGAGTATGAGATGGGGCTGGAGTCCAGGCCTACATCCGTGAGCATAACACGGGATTCCAAGTACCTGCTGGTGAACAAGCAGGAGGGCGGGGCACAACTGTTCAATATTGTCAACAGGACTGCGGTACAGAAATACACAGGCGCCACTGGTGGCGACTACCTGATTCGCAGCGATTTTGGCGGCGCTAACGAAAGTTTTGTCATCAGCGGCTCCGAAGGTGAGTTCCTTTTGCTTTCGCCCAAGATGTGTTCTTGGGGACTAACAGGTTATACAGATGGTTGTGTCTCCATTTGGCATAAGTCCAGCGGGCACCCCGTGGAAAAGCTGGAGGCGCACCGACCACGGTGTAACGCTGTGGCCTGGAGTCCTACTGACCCATGTCTCTGGGCGTCTGGCGGTGATGACGGCAGAATCAGGTTGTAAGTGACGATTTCGACCTTTACATTTCTTAACATACGTCTAACATGCTTCCAGATGGTCAAACAAGAACCGGCTACACAACCATGCGGAGGCCCAGGCCCTGCTGCGTCACTCGAGCAACTCACGGGGCATCGATGGTTAGGAAACCATGTTTCCGATCTCCACGTTGTCGGACTCTTCAAGCAACACTCTAGATGATCACTGGATCCAAGAGATATACAATGCAGATGATTCTGAAGAAGTTGCGTGATCCGGCCGTCCACAACACGGCACATTAGGGATATGGAACCGAGGTCAGGTGACGTGCTCATGATCTCGCAAGTGTGAGATGACCGTTTGGGTCTCTGGGTATCATCCAGCCCTGGCCAAGGTTTCCTGAGAACGGCCATGCCCAACACCACCTCGTGTCTCCGCTGATATTGTACGAAATCGACTACGAGGTTCCCATCTTCTTCTGGCTTTGGCGTTTTGGAAGGGTAATGAGAGGGGGATAATACAGGCGTCAAGAGGTTATCAAGGAAGAAAGGCGTGCCGTGGCTCTTGTATAGCCGCCGCCGCCGTCGTCATCATCGTCAGTTGATTCTGTTCTATACCGGCGGGTGGGTTGGTCTATGGAGGGGGCTGGTAGAGGGGACAGGCAACATTTTATCATGGGGTTTTGTCTTTTGGGACAAAGAATGAGTTGAGTTGGGCTGGATTGGAGAGTTGGGAGTGAACAGGAAAAGGATATCCCATGGGTATCCCAGTTCTGGTCACACCCTTGTGGAGGGAGGAGGAGGCTTGTATTCTCTGGAATCATGTGTATGTAGGTAGAGCTAGCCTAGCCTTGCCAGAGAATTGTACTGTGAGGAGGAAGAAACATGACTGCTTGCCTGGTGCATTGAGATGAAGGATTCAACAAAAAAACAGAAAAGGAAAGAAGAGACAAAAACACAAAAAGTGAAATGGCACGGACACGAACTGGACCTGTGAGGGTTGGATCGATTGTTACAGCCCTTTCCCCCCAAGTGGGGCCAGTAAACCTAACCATTAAGCCAGCCGGCCATTTCGAGTCGACTCATTAATGGTAACTGGGGAGCTTGCAACCTTTATAAGAGAAGGTACAGGCGTAACCAGCATAGGGCATAGGTACCTAGGTAGCCTTCTGGCTGTCTAGGTGACCAAACCTGTATCTACAGCTCGTGATATCAGTGTTTACCTGCACTCTCTATATGTCTACTTGGGTACGCTATGTTTGTTAGACAGGTAGGACACGATTGTCAAGAGGGTTCACCATATTTGGTACATGGTACAGCAATTAACGGTCTGTATTGAAGTGAGTGTACTCAAAGTGATCTATGTAGTTGAGGCAGCTATATTGTATGCCCAGGTGGATTTATATATGATCAACGTCCTTGGTAGACTATCAAGATACTATGGTACCTAGGTACTTGGGTACTTGAATACCTGGGTACTTAGGTACATAGACTCGGGTAATTTAGGCCGGCATCTGGCCAGCTCCAGCCACACACCAGTCAGTAAGTGGCTGCCTTGTGCGCTAAAATGGCCAGATTGGCCCAAGCTTATCCTGCCAACGAAGCAGCTGCCTTATACCTAACACACACGACGTACGTCAACAGATACCGGTTTGACCCTTGTGACTGCCGCCGTTGCACCGTAAACCTCGATTTTGGCTTCATCAACAAAGTCACCTCTTTCTTGCGACACATTTGCGGCGAGCCTTTTACTGCTCATTGCTCTACTTCTCCAGAATCAAGTCGCTTATCAACAAGTGACGAGGGGCACAGTGATCTACATACACAAAACAGTGAACCAGGGTCCTTGATCCCCTTGGAAGTGCCGCCGACCGCTCTGCTTCGATACCCAACGACTGAATACCACCTATCAACTCCTTTACCTTTAAGCCTCAACAACCACCCATACTGCGTCGAGACAACTACTAAATTCGCAATCCCCCAACCATGTCTGGTACTTTCGCTCAGCCGGGCGGTATCACCGACCCCGCGCTCATCACGTATGTCAATCACTACTGCTAGCCGTGACGCTTCTCGCGTCTCCCTTCCACCGGAGGACCCCACTTTGGGCATCGCTTTGAGAGCATACACTGGCCACTACAGGGACAGAAACACTGACAACTTCTACCAGGCTCGTCAACAAGCTCCAAGATGTCTTCACAACGGTGGGCGTCAACAACCCTATCGACCTTCCCCAAATAGTCGTCGTCGGCAGTCAGTCTAGTGGAAAGAGTTCGGTGCTGGAGAACATCGTTGGTAGAGACTTGTACGTGGACACTTCCCCATTATGCCTCCCTGATCGTAACCACTTGGCCTTTGGAGTCGATGGGCTGACAAACCTTCCATAGCCTTCCTCGAGGTTCAGGAATTGTGACTCGACGACCCCTTGTACTGCAACTTATCAACCGACCGGCCACCGTGCAAACCAACGGTGAGACCAACGAGATCGAGGGAACCAGCGACAAGGCCGCAAACGAGGATGAATGGGGCGAGTTCCTGCACATACCGGGCCAGAAGTTCTACGACTTCAACAAGATAAGGGATGAGATTAGCAGAGAGACAGAGGCCAAGGTTGGCCGGAATGCGGGCATCTCCCCGGCACCCATCAACCTGCGCATCTACTCCCCGAATGTCCTGACCCTGACCCTCGTCGATCTTCCCGGTCTGACCAGAGTGCCTGTCGGAGATCAACCCCGCGATATCGAGAGACAGATCCGCGACATGATTGTCAAGTACATTACCAAGTCCAACGCTATTATCCTGGCTGTGACGGCAGCAAATATCGATCTGGCCAACTCAGATGGTCTGAAGCTGGCACGTGAGGTCGACCCCGAGGGTCAGAGGACAATTGGTGTCCTGACCAAGGTTGACCTGATGGACGAGGGAACGGACGTGGTCGACATTCTGGCAGGACGTATTATCCCACTGAGGATGGGATATGTGCCAGTAGTGAACCGAGGTCAGAGGGACATCGACAACAAGAAGCCCATTCAGGCTGCGCTGGAGGGCGAGCGGGCGTTTTTCGAAAACCACAAGGCCTACCGTAACAAGAGCTCCTACTGTGGTACACCATACCTGGCACGGAAGCTTAACTTGATTTTGATGATGCACATCAAACAGACACTGCCAGACATCAAGGCCAGGATTTCAAGTTCTCTGCAGAAGTATTCGCAAGAGTTGGAGAGCCTCGGACCGTCGATGCTCGGAAACAGCGCCAACATCGTCTTGAACATCATCACAGAATTCACAAACGAGTGGCGGACCGTCCTGGACGGTAACAACACCGAACTTTCGAGCACGGAACTTTCCGGAGGTGCAAGAATCAGTTTCGTCTTCCACGAGCTGTACGCAAACGGTATCAAGGCCGTTGACCCCTTCGATGTCGTCAAGGACGTGGATATCCGGACGATACTCTACAACTCTTCCGGCTCATCCCCGGCCTTGTTCGTCGGCACTACCGCTTTCGAGCTGATCGTGAAGCAGCAGATCAAGCGGCTGGAGGAGCCAAGCTTGAAGTGTGTGTCTCTGGTTTACGACGAGCTTGTCAGAATCCTCACCCAACTCCTCACTAAGCAACTCTTCCGCCGTTACCCATCGCTCAAGGAGAAGGTGCATGCCGTCGTGATTGGCTTCTTCAAGAAGGCCATGGACCCAACCAACAAGCTGGTCAAGGACCTCGTGGCCATGGAGTCATGCTACATCAACACCGGACACCCCGACTTCCTCAACGGCCACCGCGCCATGGCCATCGTCAACGAGCGACACAACCCAGTCAAGCCCGTGCCGGTAGACCCCAAGTCTGGCAAGCCCCTGGTGACAACCCCGGCTCGGGCAGCAAGCCCTACGCTAGCCGACACCACCGGTGGTGAGGGCAACGGCGGCTTCTTCGGCAGCTTCTTCGCGGCAAAGAACAAGAAGAAGGCCGCTGCCATGGAGGCTCCCCCACCAACCCTGAAGGCATCGGGTATGCTGAGCGAGCGTGAAAACATTGAGGTTGAGGTTATAAAGCTGCTTATCAACTCGTACTACAACATTGTCAGGAGGACTATGATTGACATGGTCCCTAAGGCCATCATGCTCACCCTTGTGCAGTACGTATACCCCTGTCCTGCAAATGAGTCATCAAATTAGAGCGTGAACTGACTGGGATAATTTTTAGGTTTACCAAGGATGAGATGCAACGCGAGCTCCTGGAGAACTTGTACCGGGCCACCGAGCTGGACGATCTCCTCAAGGAGAGCGACTACACCACCCGCCGGCGGAAGGAGTGCCAGCAGATGGTCGAGTCGCTGTCGCGTGCCAGTGAGATTGTCAGCCAGGTGCAGTAGACATAACGGGCTCGTCATTGCTGGCTGTTCTTGACTTTGGCGCTATTACGGAGGTGGCAAACAATACAACATGAACGGCGTTTGTCCACCACCATCACGAGAAGAAGAAGAAGAAGAAGAAAAGAAAAAAAGAAGCGTTGGATGTCTTGCGTATGGATGTTCGTGGGCACGCCATGACGATGAAATGCTTATACGACGTGACGGCGTCGGGCATGCAAGAGCATTGACCCCGGGTTACGGCATGGTAGAATGTGGATGGCCGGTCCTATCTCGCGAGACGAGGCCGCGGCCGGTTCGTGTGTTAATGGAAGGGGGGTTAGGGGGAAGGGAAGGGGGGAGGCGGTGTGGTAGAATTTTTGATATTACCTAGGTTTTTGTTCTCTCTGCTTTGTGTGTGTGTACGAAGTAACTATGTGGTATGTAGATAGACGGATGAGGGTTTTTTCACATTGGGGGGTGAGGGAGGGAGGAGAAAGGGGGAGGGGGGGTGTGGTTGTTGTTGTTGTTGTTGTGTGTGTGTGTGTGGAAGGAAGGTGGTATTTGATCATTCGTTGTCTGTCCCCTTTCGATACCAATTAAACTTTTCGAGGTTACACGGCAATGGAAGATGGAGAAATTGAAAAAAATCACCCCTGCAGATGAGCTTGATTCTTTTCTCTGATGCGCGTTGCACGGTTGCTTTTCCAAGGTTGTTTGCTGCTTTTGGGAGACCGGCTGGAACTTCCCGGAGAGACAAACACCACCACCACCACCACCACCACTACTACTACCGCCATGCCTTCTGTGATAGACAGTCTCATCCCGAGACTTGGAACACAGGCACAAGTTTCCGTTCGGGGGGCCTAGGAGGGCTGGGAGGAGGGTTTCGCCTGGTGAGGAGAACTTTCTGAGACCCGAACTAAGCCAAGGGTGGTCTCAACAAGGGACCATCGTCATGAAAATGGATTGTTAGGATTGTCTATATTGTCTCACCATGACTGTAACCGCTCGAGCAATCCAGTGGGAAGTCCGGTCCGGAGAGAGAGAGAGAGAGACAAAGAGAAAGAGAAGGGAAATATGCACAGCATTGGCCTGGCAGGCAGGCCGGCCCTGCCCTACTGCAGCGTGTTTAGAGCAAGCACAAGAGAAAAAAGAAAGAAGCAAAATGGCTGCGACGGTGTCAAGCTGCTAGTGTACATGCTTAAAAGTAAAGTTATGCATCTGCACGCTCGGGGGGGGGGCGGTGTTCTTTAGCCCTCGCGAGGTTTTCTCTCACCGCAACGAAGACAAAACCTATAGGATTCCTACATGATGCCATGCCGCCTAGGCACATATACACACACATACATACACGTACACGCATGCACAGAGACGCGCACACATATTGCCCGCTGCTGTCATCGAGATTTTTGCCAATGCAAGGGGGGAGCGACGAGACTTGACGAGAGTTCAGATTTGGTAGGTATCGGCGAGGGCCAAAAAAAAAGTCTAGGGATGCGGGATAGAGAAAAGGATATTGGGGTGCGGATTGTTCATTGGAT
>LKEA01000065.1:0-19090 GCA_003795315.1 Cytospora schulzeri
CCTTACTTTATATTCCTTTTACCTCTCTTTTTATTTCTATTTTTCTTTCGCCCCTTCTACCCTAAATTCCTTTTCTTTTTATTTAATTTAAGTTATATTTATTTATTTTTCTCCTTTTTATTTCCCCTACTATTATTTTCTACCCTCCTATTTAATTTAATTTCCCTCCCTTTTATTTCCTTCTCTTTTATTTCCTACCCTTTTATTTTATTTAATTTACCTCCCTTTTATTTTCCTCCCTTTTATTTCCCTCTCTTTTATTTCCTATCCTACTATTTAATTTAATTTCCCTCCCTTTTATTTTCCTCCCTTTATTTCCTACCCTTTTATTTAATTTAATTTCTCTCTCTTTTATTTCCTACCCTTTTATTTAATTTAATTTCCCTCCCTTTTATTTTCCTCCCTTTTATTTTCCTCCCTTTTATTTTCCTCCCTTTTATTTTCCTCCGTTTATTTCCTTCCTTCTTATTTAATTCGATTTACTTTAATTTAATTCCCTTTTTCTAAAAGGTATAAAGAGGGGGGGCGTGTAAAGCTTTCAATTCGATTCTACTATAGTTGGAAAGAGCAAAGCCTTAACAATTAAATCGGTAGTTGCTGTTAGTGTAAAGCGATTTCACGGGCTAAATTTCTTATCGGCTAACAGGGTGTTAGCGCACGGACGTTTTACGGGCAAAAAAGCCTAACACGATAACCGCTAAATGAGATAGAGCTTGCGTATATAAAGGAAAGATTACCAGACCGGTCATGTACATCAACTATGTACCCAGGTACACAGTACGACAATCAATGCGGGGCATCTGATAAGATAAGATAGCGATATCCCAAACCCCAACTTCACCACGCGAAGATAGCATCGAGCTCGATTGATGCGGAGATGATCTGCAGCTGAGAGCAATCAAAGAACTCCAAAGCAGGGATGATCCATGTATGATCCATGTAAATCCATGTATAATCCATGTATAACGAGCAACCAACCTTCCCCAAGTGCTCTTGATAGCTTCGGACCCCTTCAATCATGAACCACAGCAGCTCTCCTCCTGTCTTCTCCTCCTACCTTCACTTCCTGCCTTCACATCAAATATTTCCCTCATATCAGGAGAAAATAAAGGCCCGATACCACCACCACTACTACTTACTAATGGCCTTGGCTGAGGGAAAAGGAGCGGAGCAGCTGCTGTGCCTTAGCAGGAAGATAGGTCCTCCAGATGCTCCTTGACCAGGTGCCCAGGTGCCAAGGTGGCCAGGTGCCAAGGTGGCCAGGTGCCCAACACAGAAGCCTCCCTCGTCAAGTACTCAAATATCTGTTTATATAGGTAGACACTCCCCTGGAAACTCCCTTGCCAGCACCATCCAGTTCCAATCCCTCCCCTCGTCCCTTGCCGTCCACACCCTGTTGACCACAAACATCTTGGTCCTCTGCGCCGTCACCGTCCTACGCTGCGCCAGTATCGCCTCGAAGAGATCCAGCACAGTCTGCCTGTCCTCCTCCACCGACATCTCGCACGCCGCAAGGAACACCGGCCACAGCAGCATCTTGAGCTCGTCACCGTTGACCACACTCATCGCCATCAGCACTTCGTGCGCCTTGGCCGTCGCCTCGCCGTCTGCGTCTGATGTCGAGCATGAGTCTGATCTTTGGCATGGCGGAGGTGAAGCCTCTGCGCCAATGGGTGATGTCGTGCTGGAGGAGGGCGTGCTGGGTGGTCTGAGAAGACGGAAGAGGTACAGTAGTGCCCCTGATCGGTAGCACGAGGCCTGAGAGAGGAAACGCCGCGACTGCCGCAAGGTCAGACCGTGCGGTAGCCTTGGTTTCCACAACTCTATACGCATGCGTAGATCCTCTGCTCTTTGCATGCATTCTGAGAAATAGTCCGAAGCCACTGCCGTCGTTGTCGACTCCGATATCGGGTGTTGGGAGGTGACATTGTTGTGGCTGTGGTCATCGGTTCTGAAGTCGCCATCAATGAACATGTCATGTTCCAGCTCGACCTTGAGCTCATTCTTCATTGATTCCAGCCCTGCTCCTTCGGATCTCACAGTGCCATTGAGAGAGGAGGTGCTCGGCGGCCCTTCTTCCAGCAAAGGCACATGCTGTGATTGCTGCTGCTGCTGTCCCCGGTGCTGCTGGTGATGGGCATCTTCAAGTAGGTTTCTCACATCCTCGGCAAGCGCGCAGAGCTCCTCGAGCAGTGGCATCAATGTTGACGTGTACCCCATCAACCGGTCCGCTGATCTCCGGGCCTCCTCGTCGAGCCACACAGATGTCGGGATCGTCAGTCGCCGTAACTGCACCATCGAGATGATCACGTCCTGACGGGCCAGGGCACGGATGAAGTACCGAGCGAGCGATGATACCTCTCGACCGCTCGACACATGGTGATTTATAAGAGAGGCCGCATTGGCCACAATAACCGGGATCGTGGTCTCGGGCGGTGTCGTCTCGGAGTCAACCAGCTCCATGGCGCAGAGTCCCAGTAGTAGCAGGATCATGTCCTCCAGGTCGTGTTTCGAATGCCCCATTTGTCTTAGAGTCGCCAGTATGCGTGCTTTGTAGCTCAGGACCATGAGTGATGAGTCTGGCGCCGAGCTGGTCAGGTAGGAGTGCCCAATGGCCGAGAGGGCATCGACAGTGGCATGTGGGTTATGCTGGAGAACCATCAAAACGTTGGCGTTCATTTCGTTCACAAACTCTGGCCCGATGATGATTTCGTACGGGTGCCGTGTGAAGTATACCTCGATTGTGGCCTCATCACTGTAATATGATGTCTGTCAGCCGTTGATGAGATTCCAAGCCTGGTTGGGGTCATTAAGATGCTACCTGTGGTTGATGACCCCCGGGGGAACGAGACATAACGCTCTCGTAGTCAAAAGCTGTGCTGTGTCCATGATGGGAGCATGACCGGCCTTGGGGATCGTCTTGTTGAATAGGCTGGTCGATACTGGCTCATTGGAGCGAGAGACTGGGTGGTTGGCTAAGGAGGCTCGACGTGTCGCCGGCGGCGACGCTGTTGAGCTCGAGTGATCTGATGGCGATGATTGAGCCTGGCTTGCGCTGCTCTCGAGCCCATCTTCAGCAGCAGCATTGCCGGACTTTGAGGACCCTTGCGATCGCCCTCGAGCAGCCGAGTTGCGACGACTATGCTTGCCCGTCTGAGATGCCGTCTGCGTAGGAGGAGGTGTAGCATAACCCTGGCATATATGCCGTCTGCGTGTGCATGTTCCGCAGAAGGGCCTGATCTCGTCGCATTTCACTTTGGATTTCCTGCAGTCGATGCAGCCATTCCTGGATCGACGGTTCATGGTAAGGGAAGGCGGATATGCAAGTGCGGACCATGAAGCGACCAGTTGCTTAGAGTATCTGACAAGCTTTGATGTCGGATCCGAACTCCGGTACAGTCAATATGCACTAACAATGGCTCCGGATCTCAAGTCGATCAGTGGAAATGGTAAGAAGGAGGGTGGATAAGGAGGTGTGCTGAACGTGAGGATGACGGGGCACTTGTGAATTCAATGTTACTCCGGCAGATCACCAGATCCATGGATTGATAAGATCAAGCGGACCTTGCACTACAAAAAAAGGAACAGATCGGATGGCGGAAGCCAAACCCAAAGAAGGGAAGCGGGAAGATGAAGCGATCGGGACTGTGGGAATATTTATTACCCACTTGTGAACATGGGATGTATGGGGGAGACACGGACGAGGAGTTCGTGCTGATATCCACCCACTGCACATCCATGATCCGGGCCCCGGCTGCAGGTCCCATGTTTGTTGACAGCGATCAGGGGTCTCACGCGAATGCCGAGGCCCGGAAAGGAGGGGACGATGTTTGGGATTCAGGTGACCATGACGCCGGACCGGTGAGGATTTGCAACGCTATATCTACCTCTAAGTATGTACTTATTTTCCAACCAGCACATATGCGCGACTCGAAGGCAACTTGCCCGCACCACTTCGTAGGTCAAGTTTATATCCCCCTTTGGGCCCTGAGCTTCAACTAACCTAATGCAAGCCACCCGGCATAGTCATGCACAGCAATTCCCGAGAAACTCGTGTGCTTCAGGCAATCCGCACTGATCGACTGGAGTTTTGACGACAGCGTACTGACCGTCACCAGCCCCTTGAAGCTGACCTTCGCCTCAGTACTCGCACGAGTCTCGACTGAGAGCCAAACCGGTTTTCCCGCCGAGTTTGCGGCCGCGAGCGGCTTCACGGCCACGTCTAACAGCTCACTGACTGTGTTGCGGTAGGTCATGAAGGTGACCGAATCTAGCTTATCCAGCATCCAGACATCCATGGTCTCGCCTGTAGTCTGGTCAGACAAGATGTACGTCCAGAAGGGCAGGTCGGCAGCTACCGCCATTCCGAGGGATCTCCCGAAGGTTATGATCTTGCTGACCATGTTCTTCCATGCTGGGATGTAGGTCTCAAGGTTGGATTTCCAGTCGTCGAGAGCCCACAGCTGCACCACCTCTCAGTCAGTCACTGATGTCGCTCGTTCGCTCTCCATCATCTTATGGGTTTTCGGGATAGGAGAGGTACATACCTCTACATCCATGTGGATACCAGCAAACTTGGCATCAACAGAAGCATTGCCCTGGTACTGTTCGATCCAGTCCAAATTGGACTGCAACCTCGGAGTCCCACCTCCTAAGATCCATCTGGGATTTCCCATCAAGGCCTCCACCACAATCCCGCTGGCATTACACTGCTGTATAAAGCTCGCGAAGTACTGGTTCTCGATATCTGCATTGATATGCAAATACGCCCTCTGAAGGTCCTGCTCCTGGGCGAATGAGAAGAATTGCGAGACCTGACTCTCATCTGTGATCAAAGTGGTATTCCAGATCCATGTGGCGAGGGGTGCTGTAAATGCTGCATCTTTCGTGCTGGGGCTGACCATCTTAGAAGAGACCGCGGATGATGATGACGATGGCGTCTTCCGGGTGCAGGCGGCATGTGAGATTGGCAGTCCCAGAGCGAAAAGAGCAAAAAGGAGTAATAACTTCATCGAAATTGTGGACCTCAAAAGAGCGTAAGAAATGACGCAAGGAGCGGCAGTCCGGAGACAAGAAAAGTGAAAGGAGAAGGGGTCTGGATGTATTAGACAAAGGTTATGTTCATAATGCTATGAATGTTGAAGGAACGGAGTATTACCGTTCCAGGAAATATGTTGATGTCGCTGCAGAGTTGTATCTTGTGAACTACGGAGTAATTATATTATATACTTAGGTATACTATCCGGAAGTGATCCGCTAAAGGTCCTCATATTTGCCCTGGGTCTTTCTATTTGCAAATTCCCTTCCCGGTCATAGAAGTGGCCGAGTCAAACCCATACTTGCAATCTGACCGTCTACGCGCGCAAGGGCTGAGTTGCCCCAGGCGACCCACACGTGTACATATCTACGGGATGGAATACAGCTGACTCTTGAATCCATTGGCGCCAATGGGTTCCGTGAGCAACGTTGGGCGCTTACTGAGACAGCCGAAAAACCACCTCACCTCCATTCACTATAGAAGTGACCCGTGGTCTTGCCAATGTTCGGAAGTACCCTAGGGTAATTAATGCAATGTGATGTTCCTGCCAGGTTCAACTTCACGGCCAGTTGCGAGTATCCACCCTCGCAATCAGTCGAAGACAGCCTCTCGCGGCATTATATTGTTCGAATATGGACCAGCTAACGTGATGGCAAAACATCATCCTTTACATTGGCTTGGGTTCAACTTATTGTGCACACAGAGGTAGTTTGGGCTTGGGATGCGCATATAGAGGATATCACAGTCCAAGATCTACTATCATCGTTTATCTATAGGTTGTAATTAGGTATTAGGTTCTGGAATTGTATGCCATCCCCAGATGATCCAAGTCTCCATATTTGTGTGCACTTTTGAGTTGGCCACAGAGGCCGAAGTCCCCATCAGCCTATTGGCAAGACTCTGAGTTCAATGCTCATTGACTACTTCTTTCTGGACCCCAGACGAGGTAGTCTGATAGGAAGCATCAGAAGCAAACTCACGAGACCAAGCAGAACACAGCACAAGAAGGCAGCTCTTATAGAAGCCTCATAACTTCTCACAACCTGTTCCTGAACAAGGCCAGTGAGTTTTGCAACGGTGTCAACGCTCTCCCTGACCCTCTCAATGACCTCGTCCTTTCCACCAACATCTCGGGCCGCGTCATCTGTGACATACAGATCCAAATACTTCCAAAGCGAGTTTTGAACAACGAGGCTGCTTCCCGCGATCCCAAGAACCATTCCCATACTCCGCCAAAGAATCAGTGTGCTCGTCACAACGGCCTGTTCCGCCTGCTCGCTCGCCGCAAGGATGGCCATAAACGTTCCTGGGAACTGGAAACCCTGGCCCATGGAATGCGGCACCAAGCATAGGAGGTAGATGATTAGAGGCCAGCCGCGTTGCATCGATGATAGGACGACTGTCCCCAGGAAATAGAGGGATGTACCGAGGACGAGCGGCCACTTCAGACGTTTTGTATAAGTAATTAAGAAGCCTGTAGCTGTACCGCAAGTGCTCGACGCTATTGTGATGACTGGATAATTACATGTTAGTAAGTGATGAAGACCGAAGAGCCAGCAGGGTGGATTTTGCAACTTACTCATAAGACAGAGCCCGCTAGTAGTCGCCGTCGTAAGCAGAACAGCTTGGAAATATAAGGGCATGTTGAAAAGAATTGCATTCATCATGAAGGCCGCAAGGCTGTTGGAAAAGATCATGTTGCGGTGAGGGGAGCGCCGAATGAGGTATAAAGGCATAATGGGGTGTGTCGCGGTACTCTCAGCCCAGAGGAAGGCCGGGAAGAATGTGGTGAAAATGACGAGTGAGACGACGACGAAAGGGTGTGACCAGGGGAGGACATTTCCGCCGAGGTTGAGTCCCAGGATCAGGAACGTGATAGATGCCATCAAAAAGAAGGAACCCATAAAGTCGAAGTGCTTCATCGCCTCCAGCACGGTCTCCTTCTTATTGGTCTTGAGGCCCAGTCTATCTGGGATCGTGAAGGAAGAGACGCAGACACAGAGGAGCAGCGCAGGCACCTGTATGCCGAACTCCCATCTCCAGCCTAAGTAGTCTGCCATGAACCCGCCGAGTGCGGCGCCCGAAGTCGAGGCGACGCCATACACCATGTTGATATAAGATTGGTAGGCGCCCCTCCGCTCGATGGGCACAAGATCCGAAACGATGATGCTCCCCAGCGTCATGACGCCGCCAGCTCCTAGCCCGCAAAAGGCGCGGGCGGCAATAAAGCTGGTCATGGACTGCGCGAGGGCGCACCAGAGCGTCGCGAGTGCGAAGATGACCATGGTGGCCATGTAGGGCGCCTTACGCCCTATGCTATCCGACAGACTGCCCAAGAGCGGCTGGAAGGCCGTGGAGGTCAGGAGGAAGGCTGTGGAGAGCCATGATGCAGAGTTGGAGCTGTGGAAGTACGAGGTTATGACGGGGTGCGAAGAGGCCATGATGGTGCCATCAAAGTTGGAGATGAAGTTCAGGGCCAGGACGTTGCTGAAGATAAGCCAGAAACGAGAGTGCGAGAGGCCGTTCAAGAATGGGGCGTCGCCGCCATGTCCAGCTCGGTCCAGCTCACTGGCCAGGTCGTCGTCGATGGCTTCACTTGCTATGGATGTTCGTCGACTGGATACGATGTGTGGGTGTCCTGCTCTGCTGTTGGTGCTGTACTTCCGGTCTCCTCTCAGGAGGGGGTTCTCCACCGATTCGGGTCTCAGCAGCGGCCCGCCAGTGTAGGAAGTTGATCTCGACAACAGCAAATCGAAGTCGTCGGGGTTTATCTCGTCGTCCTCTTCATACTGATCTCCTCGGTCCTCCGTATACAAAGACGCGGTCGACCCAACCAGAGGTGTTCGCTCATCCGGGGCCGCGGCGTTGGCTTCAGCCCAAGGCCCCTTGTTGCTTGCAATGCTCATCTTGTCCTGTCGTTGAGTGAGCAGAGCAGCTTTATAAAATACCCTCTTTCGGTGCCCTCTGTCCGCACAAGGAGACGGTCCTTTCAGAATAGCGAATAAGACTTCAAGTAATGGCCCGTGTAAGGTCGACGAATCATTGCCTGGTCAGCAGGTCGATGATGGATCCCCGCATATGCATGAATGCGTCGTCTCCGCGATATGCACAGGAGTTCAGTAATCAATCCACAATGGTACCTGATGGGGTGTTTCAAAATATATGCCCCGGGTATGAGAATGGATTAGGATGAGTAATTACTTGCAACCACGTGCAGAAGTTGTATCGGAGTCCCAAGTTACTGAAGTACTTATAGACATCTGGAGAAAGTGAGTAGTTTGAAAGTCAAAGTTTGCGATCCTGTAATATGGGTGGAGCATTGCGAGCGCGAAAATCGGGGCTCATTCACCAGGGTGACTAGGTGATAACAACCACCCCGCCCTCCCCGTCTTTGCACCCCCGGGTCCTTCCGAGTCCCGGTCTCTTATTCTTGTAACAGCCGGACTCTGTTGCCGGACCGGGCAGGGGATGGCCGGCTTGGCTTTGACTCTTGACGCTCTACTTGAGTAATTAGCCAGCAATGTGTTAACGACTTCTAATGCTGTCTTGTCCCAACATACTCTCCGTATCAAAACATTATCTTGACAACCGAGTACGACAACCACTCGACAGCTCAAGTATCGTTATAGTCCAAGAGACTCGTCTTCTCGCCGACTATTATTAATGCAGAGTGGATACCAAGAATATAGTACAATGGCTTGCCTGTAGCGCGAAGCGCAATGGTCCCAGTCCAGTAGCTGCGCACCAGGAAGAGGGGAAATATCGCAAGGGGGGGCCAAGAACACGGGTAAGGTTGATCAGGTCGGTCTTGCTGGCTTCGAGG
The DNA here is from genome assembly GCA_003795315.1 of Cytospora schulzeri. NCBI lineage: Eukaryota > Fungi > Ascomycota > Sordariomycetes > Diaporthales > Cytosporaceae > Cytospora > Cytospora schulzeri. The sequence continues at coordinate 8,862 of LKEA01000065.1, forward strand.
CCATGATATAGCAAGATTCGTCAGTGAGAGGTCCAAGGCTGCAGTGTCTTTCTTCTTCGTTGCCCAGGTGCGGCCTTGGGGAGGATGAATAAGGGCTGTCTCGCCCTCTCCGAGAAAAGTCAAGGGCTCACGTTTCTTGCCATGGACAGGTCGAACAAGTACTTTGTCGACATTCTCAAGCTGCGCATGGGCCAAAGAGAAGATTTTGTTCTTGATAGAATGTCTTCGACTGACTCTAGAGCTAGTTCTGCCGGTACCATTGCTGGTCTTCTAGACCGGTTCGAAGCACTGGATGTGTCCGAACCCTCGCAATACTCCCTGGACGCTCCTGGCGTACAAATGCCAGCAGAAGCTAAGAACGTGGACGCAAATGTCACATTCGAGTCGTGGAAAAAAGAGTCGTGGAAGGAGGATCTTGATTAGGCACTGTTCGTTTGGAACACGCTCAACGCCGGTCTCCAAAGGCTCCGCAGCAGCATGAGTGGACTCTGGAAGAGATGCAGCAAATGATAATCCGGACCGGTTCGTACCTAGGTACGACTGAAGCAGCCCCAGCCCGGACCGCATACGTTAGACTTACTGATCGAGCAATTTGGTCTGGCAGGCCAGCAGATATTCTTTGCATACCAGTGCCGTGTCAGCGAGGCTTCGACTTGTGATTAGGGCAAGATCAGTACCCTAGGGTATCTACGGTGGCGAGTTTGGTCGATACGCTGCAAACGATGTCTTTGGAGAGGCCACAAATACAATGATCATGCCATTATCGTACTGCTGGTACCCGATATACAAACTTTGGCGACCTCGGGAATATGAAAAATCGGGGTCCGGTTCTGGAGCAGTATACCGATCTTGACCTTGAGTTCTCGAAGGGTCGGAAAGACGGCCAAGCCGCGTTGAACGTTTGGCATCCGCGCCATGGATAGGGGTTCAGGCAGATAATCGGTGTCATTACCAATGGACCAGTTTGAAGGGCTTCTCGTGCACAACACAGTGGGCCATTTCCCTATAATCTCTTCCTCCCAGACGGCAGCATCCTAGTCGAAGCCTAAGAGATTGCTGGTATAGTCAAAAGCGTCATCGACAGCGATGGTCTTGCTTTTTACACCATGACTGGTAGAGACTAGACCATGGGTTTACGCTGTGAATGTGGCGAGTACACATTGGGTAGCTAGAAAGTCGTTTACGGAGGAGTAGGGGCATGTTTTAAGCCATAGCCGCCCATACGACTATCGTATATTAATAGGCGTAATGAAAACGCCATGCAAGCTGCTCAGGTAGACAACCTTGGAAGGCTTCCTTTCTTGCATGTGTTTAATCCCTACTAAGTAGGCATTCAGCAATGCGTATACTAACGCCTTTTCGTACAATTGTCTAGGCCCACATAACAAGCTGCTCAGAAAAGGAGTGTAGACCGAAATATGGGCACGCTTCACTTTATCCCTCGTAGCAAGCCCGTCAGAGGCTTCGTTGGCTAGTCGAACGCGTAGCTTGACATCGATGTTTTCAATGACCTCGTTGTTCGTTTACTCAACCCTCTTTGCGTGAAGTAATTAACATTGTCTCTCATCCTCGAGCCCTTTTTCAAGGCAACATGTTAGAGAGCTGTAAAACACATCATAATGTAACCAGCGTGTTGTTCCTCAACCGTGCCGCCAGTTAGCCCGTCCAACTTCTAAAATCAGTATTGAGTGGAACTACGTGATGCATCTCAAGAAGACTGGTAGACCTGGAAGGCACCAAACTCCCAGTATGCCTTCGTGAATTCCGATGGATTGTTCGCCACGAAGTCCGTACAGTTGCTGGGGCCTATTGTTTCATCTGTGTCAGTATTTCCAATTGTGAATGCCCAGGTGAGTGGAGTCACTGTAACACTGTATGAAGAGATGTATTTCACTGACAGCCAAATTGCGAGGAATATACGCTGCTGCCACCAGCCCAGTCACCACAGAGATCAATGTTGATGATGATGGATTGATTCTTGAAGTGCGAGCCGATGTCACACCCCGTGTCCGGGAAGTCAGCCAGCGCCTTGCCCCATGAGTTCGGGTCCGGGCTGTTGTTCGAGATATCGTCAGGAATGCTGTTCCTCTCGAACTGCCAGACGCGGATCCCCGCCTTCCGCCATTCTACGGCCGTGACGCCGCCCCCGATGGTGTTGTAGTCCTGGCCAAAGGTGGAGGTCTCGCCCAGGACGCCACACCCGGCCTCGTTGTTGGCTGCCCAGTAGCAATTCTTGTGAACGGCCGTTCCTGTCTGCTTGCGCTTGTGGTCCATCTTGCAACCGCTCTTGGTGTGCAGGGTCACCTGGTTCCCACTGGTTGCGTTGTTGACGGCCTCCATGACATCGATCTCGCCATGTGCCGGCCAGTTGTCCACGTCTGAGAGCCACAGAGCAGGCCAGGTACCACAGCCGTAAGGTGTGTGTTTGACGTCGAATATGAACAGGCCCTTGTTGTACTGTTTCTTGCTCGTCACTCGGACACTGTTTCGACTAGTAGCAGTGGCCCGACGTCTTTGACCTGGAGCACTTTGGCCGCCCTGGCCTCCCTGATCACCCTGGCCGCTGTCCGTGTCAGAGCTGTCGGAACTGTTGGCATCAGATGTATCGACGCGCAATACTGCAGATGAGCTCGATGTATAAGTCAAGTTAAGTGACTCGGCCGTCTCTTGTGAGACATAGGTCACGAAGCCGTTTGTGGGGTCAGAGTCTGTGAAGTAGTCGAAGTTATCGAAGCTAGCATAACACGTTCGAAAATCAGTAATGTACTTCCTACAAAGACCTGTGGTGTCGACTCTTGGCCGCGAAATAATCACTTACAAGGCGTCGGTTGAATACGTCTCGGACAGGGTGTAGTTTAGTGTCGAATAGCTTGGGTATGCATTCGCCTTAGTAACCTCGACGGCCACAACAACCACCACCACAATAATAATGGCGATGATGGCCCCGACGGTTATCCATGCTTTCTTTGACCATGACTTGAAGTCCCACCACTGAGGCGACTTGGCCCCTTCACCCTGAGCCATGTTGATATTGGCGATGTTCTTCCTCGGCACAACTTGTTCGTACGGAGGTGATGCTGAGTTATCTCGATAGGGGCTCCTGTCTGCGAGGAGAATATCAGACGTCTCACTGTCGTGTCCACGAGAATTGGTCGTCATTGATGTCGTTCTGTTCGAATGTTTGGTCCCGGAAAGCACTTCTATAGTAAAGCTCAGGGGCCTGTAAATGTTCAAGGTATTGGCCAGTAATTATGATAGGCTTTTATTAAGCTTATGTGGAGAAGGAAAGGTTTCATCATCTGGGCATTTCCAGACAATCACACAATTACAATATTTCATCAGATTTGAACCGTCACTTGGTTCAACATTGAAGTTGCAATGGCAGATCTGGTGTGGGTTCTGATATCAGAGCACAGCCTCATCGGATTCATCGGTCGCCGCGTGGAAGCTGTGGGGAGCTATACGAGAATTCGGGGTCTGGATCTTCGTATGGGATAGAGCGAGAGGACGGGGACCTGGGCAAGTTCTGAAAAGGGGACGCGTCGTAGCGTCGTCAGCGCAGGATTTCCAGAGGTTTCCCGCAGTCATTGGTGCAAACAGGGAATAGTCAGGCCTGCTACAGGCGCATAAAACCGGGTCACCACAGGAAATGTGGGTAAGTGGGTGACGACAGGATGTCTCTGTCTTGATGCCAATGGTATTTTTACACAAAGAGAATATCCTCCCAAACAGGACAAGCCACAGATTCCGTAACCATCCAACCAGACCACTGTTTGATATCTTCTTTTTCGCAGGCTAGAGTCAACTACACAGTGGCTCTACATATTATGTAGAGTCATTGAGCAACATCTCATTCATGCTGCTAATGGAAGATGAAAATTTATTTCTACGATGTCTCAGTTCGATTCAGTACTTCGGCACAGTATTTCACTTTTGCCAAAAACGGCGTTGCAGCTTCATTTGTATTGACGAGTGCACCTTTTGATACTACTAAACAACACCAACCAGTGCTCCTCTAGAGCCCTGGAGGCCATCGGTCCGGCAAAATTCGGTGGTGATATTATCCGGCAAGTTTCGGCGGTGGTAAATCCGGCAAGAGGGGTATTTGGCTCCGGGCGGGTTTGTTTCTTCACCGTTGTCTCAGTCCGGGCCGGGCGGGTTCCGGGTGGTGGTGGTGGTTGTTTGTCGACGTTCCTTCTCTGTGAGGTCGACTTGGGTCCGGGCGAGTGATTTCATCACGGCTTTTATCACACGAGCATTCACATGCCAAGCCATCACTTCATCATAGCGACTCAACAAGTCACGTCGGTAGTATCTCAGGGTCATCTTCTCGTCGAAGGAAAAGGTCCGGCAAGGCGATATGAAGACGAGTATCGCGCCTACGTTGGTGGTCCGGCGTAGTGCTTGTAGCCCCAGACAGCGTACCAGACCATCGAAATCATGGTGAAGGCGAAAAATACCACTGAAGCATAGTTCATGGTGTTAGGATCAACAGGAATGGTGGTCGGCATGCAAAACAGCGGAATAGCCAAGAGAGACCAAGCTTCACGGAACCATCAAAGTTAGTACAACAGACATCTGGCATTTTCTCGCCTGCCTCGTCCCAGAGGGATCAAGGGCGGATACCGGATACCGGATACCAGGGCAGACAAGAGCCATTAAGGCAGTAGGGAGGAAGGGAGACGCACCTATCGAGATGTAGTTGCAGAAGACACCCAAAGCGCCGAGATGGAAGCTTGCGTCCTTGATGGCATCTCTTTTGTTCAACAGGCTCACGGCAATGGGCATCCCGTAGCTTGTTGTCAGGCAGATTACACCAACTCCGGAAAAGGCATTGAATGCTGCGGTGGAACCAAAGTAGAGGGCGCCCAGAGCGATCTGGACGACCATAGACAGCATCATGGCGTTGAACGGGACACCAAGCTTTCCGTCGACCTTCTTCCACAGGTGGCTCATGGGAATCGCGCCATCTCTTGAGAATGCCCATATGCATCTTGACGTGGCAGTTGTGCACCCTATGCCGCAAATCATGGCGAGCACGAGCAGAGGAACGAGGAGGCCGAAGGCGCCTCCGGAGGAACCAAGGGCAGACTTGAGAATCGACGGGACGGGCTGGCCGGATGACAAGGCGACAAGGCCGTCGATGTCCGGCATAACGAAGACCATTGGGATCAGGATGAGAAGGCCGGCAAAGGTGTTGAGGATGACAGTTCCGACCATGGCCTTAGGAACTTGCGTAGCAGGCGCTCGTACTTCTTCGCACATCCTACCAACTGTTAGTCTAACTGGGCCTCGAAAGGGGAGCGAATCATTGGGGGTGGGGCCATCCATACGAAATGATCATGCCAGTCGACGAGGTTCCGTAAGCCGCTTGCAGAAGGCCCACGCAGAAAGACCAGCCTGGGACCCATCCAGAGCGGGGCTCAAAAGTAGTAAAGACATATTCGGCGCTGTGACGGCCTTCCTTCGCAATGACCAGTATGGAGATCACGATTGCTATCGTACCGGCAAATGTCCAGAAGATGGCAGCAGTCTGTATTTCAACATTGATCAGCAGCTGGTCTCATCGGGTTGCTCTATGCCTTTTCTTTTCTGCCCTCTGGTCTGCTTTTCTATTCACTATCCAGGGGTACAGAGACGATGTGGGGTGGGGATAAGCTTACATCCAGAATTGGCAGCCAGCGGTCCATAAACCCTGACACGGCATTGCACATCAAAGTGATTCCCAGAAAGATCAGGAAGACCTGGTAAGCCTCTCCGGAAAAGATGCCTTCCCCGGATTTCGTTTCGAAAACGTCGATGCAGGCGACCAAGAATAGGGCCGTGCCAAAGTTCACGGCGAGTGTGATGGTCACGTTGCCAACGACGTAGAGCCAGCCGCAAATCCAGCTAGCGACCCGGCGCCAAGCCGGCGGCGCCAGCATGAAGGTTTGGTAGTACACGCCACCTGCAGTTGGATAGACGCTCGTGATTTCGCCCAGAGACGCGGCCACGCAGAGGATGATGGCGGACACACCAACCCAACCCCAGATAATGTTGGCCGGACCACCCCCGGCTAGCGGGTAGTACATGGTTGTACAAAGACCATACGGGATAGCAGCAAGGACGAACGACATGAAGGCGACTTGCAGAGTCGATCGATTTCGAGCCATTTCGGGGGCATAACCGAGGGATTCGAGGACATGATCGGCCGATATGATTTCGCCGCTGGGTGGTGCGCTGGGCGTATCGATGCTGTTCTTGTGTGACAGGCCCATCTTGGCCTCCTGGTCGCCGAGGCTGGCGCCATGATCCTGAGGCACGACGACACCAGGCATGTTACTTGACATGTAAGTCTCCTGCATGCTGTATCAGTCGTGAAGAATCTTGGCGTCTTTGGCGTCTTTGCGTGGGGGGAGCTTGGGTGAAAAAGGGATGGAGATGAAGACGAGGAAAAGCCATCTTGGGGGGGAACCGAAGAATTAAATAAAGCACTCCGGAGGTCTAGAAGGATACCGGTACATGCTTGCCAAAAGAATGCGCCGGACCCTAAAACCATGAAATCCACCTAGAAAATTTTGAGCCCTTTCAGGGTCATCGCATGGAGTCGACAAATAAAAGGAGCCTAAAACCGAGCATTTGGTAGGCCATTACTAAAACGAGTCAGACGTGAAAGCGGCTGTATCTCTTTTCTCACCAAATCCCGCACTGAGGTGACATCACTAGAACCCATAGGAGGCCCCACAGAACGGGACTCGGGAGCCCCCCAGGCCCCCCAACTGAAGACAGGGAGTTCATGGGCCCCCATATCGTTGCGGCCAAGCGGTTGTTGGGACTCGGATGCCGCACCGAGAGCAGCTTCATCACCTTGGCCCCAGCCAGCGCCTCGTTATCACCACTGGGCAACAGGGCTGCCATACTGACGCGCCGAGTTCGGTCAGGCTGCTTGATGATATTCCATCTTGCAAAGATACGAAACAAGGTACCAACAAGGCCTGGCACGAAACATTTGCGGAATTATCGTCGGTTATTCTGAAGACGGAGCGGCCCCGCCGCCCCGGCAGCTGCCCGGCAGCGGGTCTACCTCGGGACTCCGCCCACGTCGTGAAACTGCAGAGGTTTTAGTAAGAGATCAACATCCTTGCGTCCCACTTCCACCAACGGCATGACGTACGGATCCGTACTGAGTCCCCACGTAAAACCTACCTTGAAAAGCGGAGAAACTGGGGATGGAAGTGTGTACAGTACCTTTCTGCCAGCAGCTGAATGGAAGACACAGTCGCCAAACCGCTCGTGTCGACGACGTCGCATACATACGAACAAAGGAAGAAGACGACTGCATGATAAGCCCTATCCGTTTCCTTCTTGGGAAACACCTCTCACTATGTTCAGCCCTGCGAGCATTGTGAATGCCTGTAACTTGGCCGTGTCTTTGTGACCCCGGACACGTAGTAGGCTCCTGATGTTGGCCATACCTACCCGCATATGGATGCATGCTATGGACTGCGACCTGTATAGCACGCCGAGCCACCCGTGGACTTGTTGATGCCGAATTTACGACGGGGCTTTAGTCTTGGAAGTGAGGATCCGTAGGCCATGCCTACACAGTAGACAATCAGGGTTCGGCAAGCAGGACGACAAAAGGGGGGCTTCCTTATCGCAGCCACTTGCGACTCATCAGGCCTCGGCACGCCAGGCACGTCTGATAGCACAACTGCCCTCATGCGTACGCGTATGTATGCTGCGACTCTACCGGTATTCATCGCCGAGCGACTTGAAGATGCCGAATTCGCGAAAGAGGCGCAACTCCCCAGGCAGATTACGCCCAGACGATCGTTGTTCGGCAACCTTGGAAGCCAAGAAAGGGGTTTTCCTTATCGCAACCAGACGCGATTCAAACCACTGCATGTCTGATAGCACAACTGCCTTCCGGCAACGTCCTTGTTTTGAACCGTTGCACTGCCCAAACTTGAGACTTCCGGTTAATGCTCCCGAAATGCCCGGTCCCACGCCTCATGCCCCAGGACAAGCAGAGGTAGAGACGTTATCGGTAACCAAAGCCCAGCTCGTATTGAACGCCCAAGAGGAGGACGTGGAGCGGCCTGGACCTGAGAACTTTCCTGGGCACGTTAAACCTTATTGTTCACATATGGTTCCAGATCGGTCCCTCCAGAACGCTTGCCTCAGGCTTCACCCCCGCCTTGAGGTGTTCCAGGGCTTCCAAGGGCACCATTGAGGTCGCTGAGTACCAATCTTCATACTCCGATTTTCAAGCCCACGCCATGCAATGTCGCCGACGATCCTCCTCAGCAGTCAGGTACATTCCATTCCCAGCTCGCCAATATGCAGGTGCTGCGGGTTCAGCAGCCGCTCCGCTGATAAGGCTAGTGAATTCCGGGGTTCCACGGACAGCCAAGCTTTTATTAGCGAGTAAATGGAGATAGATAGACAGTCTGACAGTCTGACAGTCTGACAGTGCAGCAGACGCCCCAGAAACTCCACCAGGACATTTTTCGGGATGCCAACAAGCAACCAACATCTTCTTGAAAGAGGCACATGAACAGTTGCTGCTGTGACATCCATGACAGACGTGAGATTTGATGGTCCCTGACGAATCTCCGGATAGTCCGCTGCCCGTATGTCGAGATCTCGTGCTCCACCGAGCGAGTGTTGAAGTATCCAGTCCTGTCAGTCTCCAATACAATGACGAGGGGCTATCCGTGTGTCCGCAGGGCTTCGCCCAGTCGATTCAATTTCGGATACTGGGAGTCAAGCGGTTTGTCGTCCAACCAACGAAGCCGGATGACTGATCCGGTCATCAAGAAAAGGGGCCACGAAAAGGTTCGTTATCTATGATGCGCATGGTTAGGTGGATATGCCAAAGATTGACGAGTGGCGGCACGGTTTCCAACCCCAGTTGGTCCTGTCAGCGTGGAACGTGATCAGCGAAGGTATCTTGAGCCATTTCTTCAGGCTGTGTTATTCACCGTCCAGCTTCAAGTGTCACACTTGGGGGTGCGTGCCGTACGCGTAACTCGCGCAACTGGTCTGACGAACTGGGAATGAGGTGCCTGACGAGATCGGACATGGGCAGAGAACAAGATCGAACCGCAAAAACACCAGGTTCTGCAACAGACAAGGCATGAGAGAACAGAAGCCCCGGTTGACCGTCTGATAGCAGCTGGCTCGCCCCACGTTTGCCTGTTGAACGGTTCCACCCCAGGCCCCTTTCCATATTATGTACCAGTATGCGATCTTTTCCCACTGATGGTAACCAACTGACTGTGTCATTATGGCTCTCTGTGATACTCGAAAGTGAGGCGGATAGTTGTGATATGTTCCACATCAACGTCAGGTTGCTCTTCCTAAACTGGACCCCAAGAGCCAACTGTATAAGAACGTGGATGACGGCCCGATACAGGCAAGACCAGCTGGAGAAATATGCGTGTCTCCTGGTCGACGCAGGTAAGGAAGGACGTAGCGGCGGCCTGATAAGCTGGTACTGTGGTGCGGAAGCATGCGATAGATGGGCAAAGACTCGAATACGCGTCAGGAGTCCGTTGATGACCGTTGTGGTCAAAGCTGGACCAACTCGTCAAGCTCGTGCTGGCGCTGCGAGAGGCGACCCATCGCACTGGATCGAGACGCAACTGCAAGTCGGTGGAAGACGTGGAACCAGACCAGGCTCCGCTCAGAAGATGCACGGTGCAGTTCTTGTGCGTTGCGGTTGCTGGACCATGTGGCGATGGCCAAAGCTGGCGGTGGACTAGAATATGGTACTACCTATGTATACTGCGCATACATAGAAAGCTCCATCATTATGGGTATTCGGTATTCGGCTTGGCAGACAGACAGACTGAAGACTGACTGACTGACTGACAAACAAAACAAACAAACAAACAAACAGACATATTGACACAGATAGGGCTCGAGAGGCGTGTGTAAGTGGGCTGCTGGCAGATACATCTTCACGTTGGAGTTGGTGGCATGGTATGTCGACGGTTGTACTGGACCAAAACGCTATGTTATATTTTTGAACAATGTTTCTGGTCTGAAAGAAGGGTATTGAATGAGTCGGTGAGTTCAATTTAATTAAATTTCAGGTGTCGACGGTGTTTTGGGGCGGAAGAAGAGACCGGAGATGCGCATGCTCGCTCGGTTCGGGAAACCGCGAAGTACGGATCCGTACAAGGAGGTTGACCCGATGATAAGGGTTAGGGGTATTCCCTGCCGTGCTGCAATACCCTCCC
>LKEA01000065.1:19124-43988 GCA_003795315.1 Cytospora schulzeri
TCCCGTCCTCTACACATACATCCAGACAAAGACCAATCACCAAACACCAATCACCAATCAACAGACAACCTCGAAAATAATCACTTGAGTTTGGACCGAGGTGTTTTATGGAATATGTGTCCAGGTGGCCTCCTTGCAAGAGTGACATTCGTGTACAATCTTATCTGAGACCACCAATGTTCCCTCCTTGCATGATAAATACGACTACCATGTTCTTGTTTGTCTATACTTACTAAGTACTCAATTACTTACTTAAGTACATACTTAGTATGTAGGTGACCTGGACACACCCCCTTCCCCCCCCCTTCAACCCAAGATCAGGGCCACCAAGACAAGTCCATTGTTGAAACTGACCCCATATCCATATCCATATCCATATCCATATTTGTGTTTATATTTATGTTTATATCCACGGCAGGCATGACCTTCCTGCGCCAATCAGTGCAGAAGTCCACATACTAAGTACACCGCTTACATCCCCCTATTCGCAAAGATGCCATCTGCAGCACCAACCCCTTCCCAGCCCAGTACAGAAGCACCACTCACAACCACCCCCCACAACTCCTCGACTGAACCTCCTTGACCTTTACCCTGACCCCCAATCGCGCTCGAGAACGACCAGCCGGAAGATGTCGTCGACGTGACACCCGCCACGAACGCCAGGACCAGCGAGACCCACCCCTTGGCATCCTCCGCCGACCTACTCCCCGGCGGCTGGCGGAACTCCACCGTCCCACGGGCCGGCGTGACGGTTCCGTCCCGTGCCGAAGAGGACGATGGTGACGATGATGACCGAGGTAGCATCCCCGTGAAGTCCCACTTGTACACCTTACCCCGGATGAAGTCGTGCTTCTTCCCGTGTGCTTTCCCGTAGGCCGAGGCTGCCGGGAAGAGGTTCATGGTCTCGACAACGGCCCGGGTGGCGACTTGCTCCGAGCTACTACCAAGCCTGGCTTCTAGAGAGTCGTTGCTGCCTTCTCCTCCTGATGATGATGATGACGATGATGAGAAGGAAGAGGAGGCAGTGGAAGGGGGTGTCAAGTAAACAGCGGCGTCGACCATGGCGAGGCAGTCCCCAAGTCCCAGTGCCTTCAGGGCGATACTGGCTCTGTTGCTCTGGCACCAATACGCCGTGGAGCCCCGCCGTTCGGCTGGGACAAGCTGGTCCAGAGCTGACTCGAAGTACAAGGCTGCCTTGGCGAGGGAGGACAGCTCTGTCGAGTTCAGGGGCAGAGGGGTCGCCGAGACGTGTATGTGAGTGCTGCAGTTCCCGCTGGGGGCCATGACGAACGAGTGTCGGAGAGCTGAGAAGATCATCTCCAGGTCTGTTGCCCAATACCATGTGGCCGGGTAAATGGGTGAGACGAGCTCTATGCCCCCTATTTTAGTGAAGAGCAGGGTCGTCCAAGTCAGAAGGAGAAGTCACTGAATACGGGCAAGGGACCTGGATGGAGTGAGCGAAAGAAAGCAAACATACAGAGTCCCTTGGCAGGCTGGTTGGGAATGGTGACTTCGCGAACAATGGACCATTCCCGGTAGTGCTCCACTGCCTTGTCGCCTCCTTCGTTGATGTGGTTCGCGATGCCAGCCGCGGTCAGACGTTTGCTGAGGTCGCTTGCGAGGGCTTTCCAGGAGGAATGGGCTTTCTTGCAGCTACCGAGGAGCAATTCGATCTCGACGCCGAACTGGAGGGAGGCTGAGGACATGTTCAACGAGTCCATTGTGGTATTAGGTTGTTATGCAGAAGGACTTGATCTGAGTGCAAGAATAGGAGGAAGCAGCAGCTATGGCAACAACCATCTCGAGTGTCTCTCCTCGAGCGCCTTCACCACGCCATAAATACTCAGGACAGGATGTCCCTAGTCCATGCCACGACCGGGGACGCCTCTCTGAAACCATCCTCAAGGCTTTTTCCCTTGAAACTCAGCGCCTCCCTTGCCTCGCCATGCCTTCCCGGGGCTTACGCCAATCCAGGAGCTTCTTACCCCCGGGAGAGACTCGCCCTAAGCCCAGAGCGCCCTTGGCCATGGTATCATAAACTGAAGATCCCACCCTTCTGGTCCAATTAACCCTTCATGATGAGAGATGGACCCTGGCGTCTCGCTCCGAGACTGGGAGGGGCGAGGGCCTCGAAGCCTCATGTAGCTCGAAGGAAGCCAACTTCCGCCATCACTGGCCGTGTTGGCTCCTCCCGCAACAGGCGTAGACCTTGTCAGTCCAGGGGGGAGTCGGCGAGACGCCAGGAATGGGACCATCTTTAGAAGGACTGAAGATCTTCAGTGTTCATGGTCAGATCCCACGCATTCGAAGGCATGAGCTGAAGGCGAAACAGCCCTGAGGATGTGATGCCCGAATCTTGCCAGTGGCGAGACGCTGTGTCCAGCCATTGACCCAGGTCACTTGATCATTCATGCCGTTCACTAGCCCACCGTCTTTCTTGTATGGTATTGGATGACCGACAAAGAGTACGCCAGCCTCGTCTGACATCCACAGGCAGTCCCACGTATGCCGCCCCGATCGTTTCTGAAAAGGACACTATGCCGCAGCAGACGCAGATGTCGAGTCCCATAATCACACAACACCTGGTGTTCCTATTAACGCATCCCGCCCGCCACCTGTCTCACCCGACATTGCTTCTGGTAGACCAAACACTCAGCCTTAGACAGTCCCCTCCCCCCGCCCCCAAGACGGCATGGACAAGACAAGCTCGCCCATCCATCTCCTTCTGGGCATGTGACACCCCCACGTGAGAGAAGGCCCACAACGGACAGCCTGCAGCTAAAGGCAGGCCACGAGAGAAGCAATGGTAGGGTGACATCGACAAATGCACGTCGCTTGTCTCAGGCCTCTCATTCGTGAGATGTGTGGCGTTTTGCTGGGGAGGGGGCGCCGCCGCCCCGGTTCGTCGTATGTGTGTATGTTGGTGTAGGGGCCAAGATGATGCTAAGCGCCGGAAAGAACAACAAGATTATGGTCCCTTAAGTCAGCTATGCTCCTTTAGCAGTATCGAAATACAGAGATGATGCTCTGGAAAGAGAAACGGGTGGTGTAGGAGCTGACTTTGTATACTTCAATCCACCCGAGGAGAGAAGGAACCGCCAGCCAACTTCAGCAATATGGTATCCAGCAAATAATAAACCTGAAAGGCGATGCGTATCACAGCGTCGCTGGGCCTCCGGCCGGAGAGACGGCAGGGGGAGGACTTGGTGTTTGTAGTCAATGAGGAGTTTCCGAAGCTCACAGAACTCGTAAGGGGATAATTCCGAATAATGCCATTTGGTGGTATCCTGAAAATACAATGTACTCGGTCGAGTATATGAATCACCCCATCCGAAGGCCTGCGGGTGACATCAACGTCGCCACTCAAAACCCAACTCCATGCTTTGCTTGCCAGTGTGTACCCAACGCAATCCCAACCCGGAGACTCCAAACACAGAAAGATGATACAGCAGGGGCCACTTGGTAACAATTACCAGATTCGATTGGCTGGCTGTCCCAGGAAATAGATTCTCTTCATCACTTACCCTCCTCAAGCACCACACACCCACATCGCCCACAGACGACCCTCTGCCGCCCCTGGACCCTCTTGACCCGAAACTTATTCGTCGCACCACACTTCCGACAGGGCGACATATCTTCTCCTTCATCAGTGTTGTCACTCCCGCTCGTCAGCTCCGAACTGAGTTTACTTATCGCAGACACAGCGGGAGCGAGGTAATGGTCGTCGTGATTCGACACGGTGCTTAAGCGGCTGTGCCTTCGCGGATCGAGCCCAGGTACCGGAAGCGCCGTCTCGTTGTCCGGCGAAGACGCAGGCATCGTGGTGGACCTCGACACCGCCGAGCTTTTCCGACGGGATCCCCCTCCGGCCCCGCCGTGTTCGCGACCGTCGGCTCCCGACGGCATGGCCTCGCTGGTGGTTCTTTGGTGGCTCTTTCCACCTGCACCTCCGCCGTTGGACCGGCTCTCGCTGATAGATCCCCTTAGTGCCGCTAGACCCTTCCAGCGGTTCAGATTCCAGAACCCGTAGCTCGCACCGGCTGGATCGAGTCTCAGTGCATCTTCACCGTCATCAGCGGCTCGAAAGCTGAAGGATGGCAATGGCGGTGTGTCAGAACTGCCTTCGCCCTTCCTCGAGCTTCTGCGCTCTCTAGATGTGGACGGCTGTGGTCTTCCCTGTGGTCGCGGTGCCTCCTGTGCCTGTGGTGTCTCCAGCGGCGGTTTCTCCAGCGGCGGCTTCTCCAGCGGCGGTTTCTCCTGCGGCGGTTTCTCCTGCGGCGGTTTCTCCTGTGGCATTCTGCCCTGTGGCAGCTCCTCCGATCCTTTGTCTTCCTTGGCCACAGCGACCTGTAAGGGGGAGGGAGCAGTCTTCTTTAGCTCGACGACAGTGGAAGATTTGGGTCGGAGTTGACTGTTGCTGCGGCTAGCCACACTGCTAGTGGGACTGTCCGGAATATAAGTCCCTAGTCGTGGTGAGGCCGCCGCGTACTGCTGTTTCCTCGCATCCGCCGCAAGGTTCGCTCGACTGCCGCTGGCCGTAGTCCGGATGTTCTTAGCGGGCGATATGCTCCTTTCAGTCCTCCCTGACTTTCCTATACTTCCAATGGAGAGTGGCCTGCCACCACCACCCTCAACGTTCTGCCTCCAGCTCAGGATCATGTCTGACGCCATCTTTGGGGTTCCCGGCGCGCCCCACACAACGCCAGGAGGGAGGTGTCCCGGCTGGCCTGTCCCGGCGCTTAGACTGCCCCGGCGCGACGGTGCAGCGCTACCGGTGCTTGTTCTGGTCCTGATGCTTGACGATCGCCCCAGCCCGGCGTTCAGAATTGCGCCAGGTTTCCTGGAGAAGGCGCTTCCAGTCTCCCAGCTTTCATGACGTCTTTTCGCGAACGCACAGTCCTGTCGAAAAACTTTGATGACGCCCTGGTCGTCACTCGTGACGATGATGTTGCCATCGCGGTGCGCCGTTCGTGCGAGATAGGCAGGCGTGTATTCGGGTTTCTTGGGTGGCAGCTTCTCTGGACTTTGCTCTTTCTCATGGCTACCAGTGTCCGACCCGGCGGCCTGCGACGTTGTAGCAGCTGCCTCGTCCCAGGGCATAAGAGTAATCGGTGGTGGATTGCACAAGTCGTAAATCGGATCGCCGGAGGCACTCAAGAGTTGTCTCGTCTGGACAGGAGCAAAGCGCGCCGTGGTCACTATATCTCCGTGTGCATCGAAGCTTTCGCTTGGCTGCTTGTTCGAGTCACCAAGAGCTGACGCACCCATTCTCCAGATGTACGTCTTACTATTTTCGCTCCCACTTATGACGTATGGGGAGTCATCGCTGAAGCTGGCGCTGATTTGCGTGCACGCGTTCTCGTGGCCCTTGAATTTGACATCCAGACTGCCGTCTTTCAGGTTGTAGACCCGGATCCTGGAGTCATTCGTGGATACCATGATTTTGACCTCGCCAGGCTCGATACCGGACCCACCAGAATTCAGAGGCATCGCTTTGGTTTGTATGCCGGTGATCTTGCTCCCCTTCGAATTCTTGCCCCTCGAGCTCTTGGCGTGTATCTGGCTGTGAAATTTCAGGCCCTCCGTCTCGTATATCATGCACAGCCCGTTTAGAAGTCCCGCAATCGCAAACTTCCCGTCCGGGGTGAAGGCCACGGCAGTAATCAAATCCGGCAGGCGCACGCTGTATGCCACCGTCTTGTCCGGAATACTCCACAGGCGTAATGTCATGTCCAGGCTCCCCGCGAGAAAGAATCGATCGTCCGTTGGGTGGAAGGCCACTTTCGTCACCAAGTCTTTGTGTTTGAATGTGCAGAGACATTCATCGCGGCTGATGTGCCACAACCTAACTGTCTTGTCCATGCTCGCTGATAGGAGAAAGTTGTTCTTGCTCCAAGTCAGGTCCAGTATCTCGTTAGTGTGCCCGGAGAACTCCTTGACCGGTCGTTCCACAAAGACAGGCGCCGACAATCTTTCGCCGACGGGGCCTACAGAAGCCTCCACCTCCTCCTGGGCCCGTCTTTCCTCCGGGGTAGAAATAACGGCCCATACCCTAACGATAGTATCTTTACCAGCAGCGGCTAGGTATTTGCCATCTCTGGAAAACTCGGTCGCCCATATCGCGCCACCCGTCTTTTCTCTTCTCCTGCCTCCAGCACCAGCCACAGAGACCGTTACGACGGGTATATCATCGTCTGCTTGTCCGCCGTCATCGGTCAACCTCGGACGCGTCCCGATGAGCTCTTGAGCGAGGAACATGCGATCGAACTCCCGGTCATGGTGTTTTTTGTTATGCGCCCTGATCCGAATGTACCGCGGGGGCTCCTTATGGCGTGGGATGAACCCTCCTCCTTCAACCATGCTTGAAAAGACACTCGCGTCGGTGCCGTCCATGCGAGACTCGCCATTGAACTCGGAGTCGTCGTCACGGGCGGACTCGGCCTCTGCCCTTGCTTTCCTCGTGTTGCGCATACCGAACCGGCTGAGGAACGAGCCACTTTTCCTGTTTGGAGCCAAGTTATGAGTTACTGCTCTGCGAAACAAAAGGAGGTGAGATTTACGAGCAAGACTCAAGGCCTACAGGCTCGACTTTCTCAGCACCGCCTGCTGGAAACTCCGAATGAACAGACCGGAAAATGTACGTACCTCTTGTCCTTACCGGCATCGCCGGTACCTGCGGCCTGCCTACCGTTGAAGTCGGAACTTTGTCGTGGGAGTGGTTCAATACCCGAGACCGGACTGTCGGCCCCGTTCGCAATCGAATTCCGGATTCGTGGTTGCCTTATAACGGATGACTCGGTATTCGTGCGCGCGAATATATGCTAGAGTTTCAAAGTCATTGTCAGTTCAAGGGCATCGCCGATATTCCTTGTTGCCTGACACACAGCAAGGCTGTGTTGCCCTCTCAAGCAGCAGCAGCGCTGGAGAAGTCGATCAAGAGGCGACGTACTTGTGAGAGCGGATCAACACCCGGGTTTATCGGCGTGGTCACAAAATGATTGGACGCATTTGGCTGCGCTGTGTTCGTGGGTGCTCCCCTGGAGGTGCCATCGTCAATGTCCTTCAGTGCGGACGGCGTGTCTCGCCGGGTAAGCCTTGCGGTGCTCTTCTTCAAGCTGAGCTGGGTGTTTGCTGAGGCAGGAGTGGGTGGAACAATGGTCGTGGCGGTGCTGGGAGTAGGAATCGAGGAAAGAGTGGGAGTCAAGGTTTGACTGCCTGTTTGTCGTGGCATTGTCAGTTTGAGCGAAATCCTACGGGTGCAGAACAAAAGATGCAAAGAGGGATAGGATCCACGCGACACATGGGATGATGTCCGTGGCGATGAGCACGAAGACGAAAACAAGACGGAGGAGGCCTTGAGTACCCGCGGATCAGACGGTTCGGGAACAGAGTCAGCCTACCTCGGGTGTTCAGCGAGGGCGTGGCCGTGGTGCCATTTGCAGAGCCCGCATGCGACGAAGGAGCCGTATTGATGTTGATCCGAGGAGGGGCATTATTGACGGCGCGGACATCTTGGGATCTTCTCGCAGGAGATGGATCGGCGTCTCGCTGCCCTTGGGAGGTTTCTACGGAAAGGGAGCTGGCTGCCATCTTCCATCATGTGTGCGCCCAGCCTTGTGTCCTCCTTGAAAGGGGGCCGCCAGTCGCCTTGCGCGTATGTCTCGTATATCTCGTATAGTATAGTATATGGTACAGGGTACAGGGTGTGTCTCGTTGTTCGGTTCTATGTCGTTGATCGTGTGTAGCGAATAGCGAATAGCGTATGAACAGCTTTGGGGACAGTCGTAGTGTAAGTAGGTCAACTTTGCGACGTCCAATGAGATGTAGAATAGTAGATATGCACTTGAGAAAATAAATGGGAATCAATCCAAGAGCAGAAGGGGAAGTATGTGTAGAAGCGCCAACAAAGTTTCCGCCGAGGTCCCCAGGACGAACCGGGACCCACAAGAACCCACGAGGTGGACGGGGATGGGGCCAGGGATGGGTCTGAGATCAAAGGTAGTGGAATCAACTCATCAAGGGACACACAGGAGAGTCGATCGCAGGATGGCCGAGCGACCTCTTTTCAATGTCGCATATGTGTTGGTGGTCCTCGGAGACAAATTTAGCAGGTTGATTGGTGGTGGGGGTGGGGATGGTGGTTTTCCGTCAAATATGTAGAGGTTTCCCCCTGGAACAGTTCGGTAGTATCCGTGTACATTAGGAGGTATACAATATACCCAGGATTAATACTGATGCCTAGGTTTTGTTTGGTATGTTTTGCATATTCAAAGGTTCCAAGGTTGGTGGTAGTAAGAGGAGTATGGCAGGTTCAGGAACAAGTGGTGCGTGGTTGTCAGCCAGTCAGTCAGTGATCGATCGATCAGTGATGACGCGGTTAGAGGTGTGTAAGTAAGTACCTAGGTACGGAGTACAGATTACGGATTGACGGGATTAGATGCATGTTGATTGACCATGCACGCCATGTGAGAGGACCGGTGACGTCCAACTGCTGTCAGATCCAATCCGGCATCTGATCTACAACGTACCTAGGTACCTAGGTATGTACTCAGTACTTTGAGTATACCTCATACAGACAGGCCTGGCAAGGAACTCGAGGGGCAACCTCGTGAACCTCGGAAACCTTGGAAACCTTGGAAACCTTGGAACGTTGGATTCCAATTCGCACAGGCCCTTTCGACACATTTTCCATCTTTTCTTCCAAAACGGTCGGTCCAACCTGGCCTTCCAACTTCCAGAAGCTCAACTGACAACCTTGGAGCTCCTATTGGACAGTGAACTTGACTGTTTTGGGATCAAAGTATCCTCGGCCAGTCCTGGGCCAATCGTTGTCAATGTCAGACTGCATGATCGACTGGCTTATTACTACCTAGGTACCTAGGTATGTATGCTCCTTCTGTTCATCGACTGATGGCCTACCGTACTGACGGATTGAGTGCAGGCTGGTTTCTGAATTTACCCCTGAATCCTGAATTCAATGAAATTGAATTAATGGTCCTGGAGACCACAAAAGGGGGGCGAGGACAAACCGTGGCATAACCTCCAAGGTTACTTATTCGGTTGGGATCGATTGTATACCTAGGTAGCCATGTATGCAGCCTTGCATGCAACACCGACCTCTAACATAAGTTTGCATTATAATAGCTACGTGGTTTCCTTCTCCGAATGCATCTGCATCTGCTTTCGCACCTGGCCTGTGTCAGGTGTCGCCCACAAGTCAAGATCGAATGCATGGAATGGAGCCAGAATGTGGATAGTACGCTTGACAAGCGATGAAACGGTGGAACCGGCCCGCTACACCACGACCATGACTTCCATTGAAACTCGATCAATGTCCAAAACTTAGACTTGTATTTACGTCTATCTACTGTTCATCCGCCAACCCCGCAGGGCTGACACTCCGGGGTATCCGACTGCAGCTCCTATTCTCCAATGGTCTTGGTCTCGTCTGTCTAGCAGCGGCCCAAGCTGGCCATCCGCGCCACCCAGCAGCAACCCCCAAGATCCGCGGTTTGGCCCGCATCAACCCTAGTCGTATTGATTCGAGAAGAAGCCGCCAATGACCAATCTGCTGCAGTGGTGCCTCCCTCGCCTGTCCAGCTTCCCGCCGTATCGCCCAATGTGATACACCGGACGAGATGACGGTCACAGAAACCATTAATCGAGGCCCGACAGCATCGATCCAGGTGGGCTTGTGTAGAACATGTTTGAGGTGCTGCGGGCTCGGCTCGGCTCGAGAAAAACGGCTCCGAATGACCACAGCACAAGGTCTGGTATAGCGCTTGATGTGTCTCCGGCGCACTTGGTCGGCTCTCATATGATGGTTGTTTCTCCTTCCTTCGGTTTGAGCTCTCCATCTTCGTCATCCGACTCGTCCAAGTCGTGCATGGGATACGTCAAGATGGCCGCAATGCCACTCAGGCTTTCTAGCCTCTTGCCACTTTCATGATCGCTGCTGAGAATTCTTGCCTCACCACCGTCTTCCTTGACCTTATCCACCATCGCCACGTATCTCTTCCTCGTGGCAATGTCCTGACTCCTAAACAGGTCGTTATTGATCAAGAGAACACCGCCACCGCGGCCAACGGCGTCTTCTTGAACGGCCTTTTCAACCTGCTTGATGCCATACCATGCCCGCCCATCGTCCTTCCGGAGTCTCTCGCTGAGCTCATCCAGGTACTTGGTCTCCGAGGCCGATTTCCTTTCCTTCATCAGGGCTAGCACCTCCTTGCTCTTGAGGATCTCATTCAACGAGTACACGTTGCCGCTACTCGCATGTGTGATCATCGCGTTCTTTGCCAGCCCCAGTATTTTCTTATCCGCCAGCCTTGCGCCTTCCTCGTGTATGTATTGTTTGAAATTGCTCGCGACGAAGCCGGGGCTCGCTAGCAGGAGTGGTCTCGGCTGGGTGAAATCGATGGCACGCAGCAGTGTTTGTAGCGTCTTCTCGAAGAACCTCCTCATGCCCCTGTCGTCCTTGGAAGAGGCCGAGGCTTTTCTGGACAGCGGGACTGTCACTCTTTGTTTGATGAGGGTCTGGTACTCAGTTATGAGGCAGATGTTCGCGAGGCCCTCGTGCATGACAACGGCGGCTATGGCGCCGTCCTTGTCCTGGTTCAGCGCATCGCGTAGTGTTTGTACTGCCACCGAGTCCCAGCCATGCTTCTTCCAGAGGTGGAAAGGTCTGTTGAGTTCGAGGTCAAGAGTGTGGTACTGTCCCCGGCTGACGAAGGCGTTGTCGGTGGATACTCTCCCGCTGACGTGCAGTGAGGAGGCGGCGGGGTCGAAGAAGGTGGAGGTGACGGTGATGGTCAGGTCGGTATGTACCCGCTCAGTAGCGGACGAGCCCGTGGATGTTTCTTTGCTGACCTTACGGATGGCATGGGCTCGAACGACGTCGTCGGGGGCGATCAGGTTATTGGCATGCCACATATCTTCGGGGTCAGTGGGCAGAAGCTGAACCGAGTCCTCGCCGAGGTCCTCGATCCTGTGGATCTTCTTGGCATTGACGAGTTGCATTACTGTTGTTTTCCAGCCTTTCTCCTCTATACAGTCGTTTCTTTAGAGCTGGAAACCAAGTCCAGCTTGAGGATCAAAGGGGGCCGGGGGGGGGTAAGTGGAGTGCTTGTCGATTTGTGATGAAGTTGATATGGTTGGCTGTTGACGTTTTGGTGTTGATGCTTCTTCCAATAGGCAGGAATTATTAACCCTAACCCCAATCTGTAATATGATGTCATGTATACTGTGGGGCTAACGCGGGGTCGATATTGTTGACATATTGACATGTGCACTCATTGAGGTTCTCAAGAGATGATATCAAACCACTGGTGAACAGCATTCACCTGGGAGAATGATGGTTTTACTCTCAGTGGTTTTACAACTATGTGGGCATTACCTGACCCTTGAGAAGTCAGGGCTGTTAACAAACTCCCTCCCCCCACCCCCAAAAGAAGAAAAGAAGAAAAGAAAGCCAGCATCCAATGTCTGCAAAGTCATTGCTAGGGGAGAAATATATATCAAGTCAAGTACAACAACAACAAGTAGCAATGGTCCATAGATCCTCAGTACAGGTGGGCTGGCTGTATTGACCTGTGACAGTCATAAAGTTTAACTACCTACCTAGGTAGGTACAGTCCAAGAACGTTGGAACATGATAGAAGCTTAATTTCTCGAATCCGGGGAGAGCATGCTATCTGCTATCTCCGTATCCACTGCCCACTGCCCACTGCCCATTGTCCACTGCCCATTGATCCTGTCAGTGCCGATATTCGGACATACATACTTAGTACTTTGTGTAGTTGAGCAGGTGCGACTTCCGTAAAGGTTATCATATGCGCTCCGGAGCACGTAGTTAATGTCTTCTAATTTCCGACGATATTAATATAAACCGGCCCGGTCCTGTCCCTCTCCTCTACTTACCTCTCCTCTCTCGGCCCTGTAGACTTCTGTTCCTTTAGAAGCCACACATTGACCAAAGTCAAAAGGACCCACGCAACATTTCTGTTTCTAGTACCACTTCACTCACTACTGCAAACCGCACTCGTGATCATGGCTTCCCAACTGACCCTCCAGAGCAAGGTCAAGCTCAGCACTGGCCACGACATTCCCCAGTTGGGCTATGGTGTGAGTTCTACCCTCGATTTGCTACCTCACGGACTCCTAGGCAGTAGACTGTAGCTGACACGACTGCTCCTCTATAGCTCTATCAGATGTGAGCCTCTCTCAAGGTCATGTATACGCCGTAATATCGTTCTTGCTAAACTGACCCCCCACCAGCCCAGAAGATGTCGCCGAAGGCGTCTGTGTTGAGGCACTGAATCTCGGTTACCGTCACGTACATCTTCTCTCCCCCCCCCCTCATCACCCCACCCCGACCAGTCCACTGACACCCCGTCTCCCAGATCGACTCCGCGGCCGCCTACAAGAACGAAGCCGCCTGTGGCGAGGCCATCCGCAAGGTCTCTTCCACCATCCCGCGCGACCAGATCTTCTTCACCTCCAAGGTCCCCGGTCGCACACTCTCTTATGAGAACGCCAAGGACCAGGTCAACAAGACCCTCGAGCTCACGGGGCTCGACTACATCGACCTAATGCTCCTTCACGCGCCCTACGGTGGCTCCAAGATCCGCAAGGATGCCTGGCGCGGCCTGGTCGAGAGTGTCGAGGAGGGCAAGGTCCGCCACATCGGTGTGTCCAACTACGGTGTGCACCATCTTGACGAGCTGGAGCAGCATATCAAGGAGCTGGAGGCCGAGAGGGGTGGGAAGGGAAAGGGAGGTGTGTTGACTGTCGGCCAGTGGGAGATTCATCCCTGGTGCGCGAGGAACGATATCGTCGAGTGGTGTCAGAAGAGAGGTGTGGCCATCGAGGCCTACAGTCCTCTGGTCCGGGGTGAGAGGTGGGGCGAGCCCGTCCTCAAGAAGCTGGCTGAGAAGTACGGCAAGACTGAGGCACAGATCCTGATCAGATGGTCTCTGGAGAAGGGTTATATTCCACTGCCCAAGAGTGTCACACCTGATCGGATCAAGCAGAACGCTGATGTGTATGACTTCTCACTGACCCCTGAGGACGTCCAGGAGCTGGAGACGACTGAGTACAAGCCAGTCTGCTGGGATCCCACCGTTACTCCTCTCGACAACTAGATATTCATACCAGGCTCCACTTATCGGGATGTTCTCTGAGTTTTGGAGTGGCCTTGGAGCTGCCTTAAAGAGAGTAAGAGCAAGTCATCCAGACGGTCTTGGGGAGTAGGCAGTTGGCAGTACATGTAAGCTATTACTGCCCAGGTACTCACTCCGGTAACTGCCACGGATAGGTTTGGCCCCAAATCAACAGATCAACTTCACTTTGCTGCACGTTTGTATCAATGTATCATGCCAATTCTGTGCCTGTCTACCTAGGTACCCTACGGTACTCAATCACCTCGGAAGTATGGGATTGCCCGACTTCCCTGGGGAATGGATGAATCTTAGCAAGGAGGCCAGTACTTATCCTAGGGTGAAGACGCCACTGGTTCCGGGGCAATTGGCTGACCAACGGACGCATTCAAAATGAACCAATGCATGAACTCATCACTCAGTGAAGAATAAGATGAGACCAAACCCTGAAATCATCAAGCAGAAGGACTGTTCCCATGGCCATTAGATCACTTCCCCATTAGACTTGTTTGTACATGACTGCCTCCGAGTGAGACTGCCCCAGGCTTCAGAATGAGCTGCCCAGAGGTCAGCTGTCCACCAGTAGAATGTGAAGGCAGAACAGCCATCATCCAATACGACGAATCTTGAATGAATACGAAATCAAGCAAGTCAGAACGGTCTTTTGAAGAATTCTCAGCACATGAGCGCGTCAAGCTTGTGTAATAAAATGCTGATGTGCGGATCGAAACAGGCGCATTCTCCTGGGGCCTTGGTCGTTATAAACCAAAGTGTTTGTGTCGATCAACAAAGAAACACAGAACATTGCTGAGAGCAGTGCCTCAGTAGGCGAGTAAGTCGACGGTTGTGTCGAATTTTGTCCGTTGCATGTTGCATGAAGGCACCATCAAGGCTCGGTCAAGATGGTGCATGTAGCCTGCTGCTAGCCATAGTTGTCATCCCTGATGAGAAATCTACTTCTCTTTTGCCGAAGCCCTGGAGTAGAAGCACTGTTAGAATCAAAGGCAAGCCTGCCTGAAAGTGATAAGTGTTCTTCTTCCGTAAGACTCACCAAATGCCTGACAGCGCACCTGCTTGTCTACTCTTCCTTCGCATACATGTCTTCACCGGGCTCATGGAAACCGCCCTCCGCGTTCCTATTCGAAATGCACCCGGAAGTCCAATCCTCGCAAGGAATTATGACTGTGTCAGGCCATTCTGGGTGGCACCCATGGCCTGAGCCGCATCGAGCTTCTGGGTGTCGACATCAACCAGGGGACCGCCGCAAGCCTCGTTCGTATTGTCTGCGGGTTTCACGAGATCCTGCGGGTTCTGTATCATCACGCCAGGTTGTTTTTCAGCGGTGTTTCCATCACCGTGCACCCAGGCATCCGTCGAGAGAGTGAGCAAGCCCCAGATGCCGATCATCAACCAGGAATAATCACAGGCGATGGCGGCAAGGACGTTGCGGACGGTGAGCATGTAAGGATAGGCTTTGAAGAACTCCTTATATCTGGGGCACTGTTTCCAGATGCAGTAGGCGAGGTAGACCAGAGTGAACTTGGGATGGTAGTAGCTGGCATGACCCCAAGAGGCCAGTTGGCAGATACCGAGCGGAATGCGGAGCAGTCGGTTGCAAGTGCCATACAAGACGTATTTATGGCGAAAGGTTTGAGGCACCTCGCACAAATACCTCCAGAATGATTGTAGAGTGTTTCGTTCCTAACGCAAACGCTGGTCGATCATTGTGCTGCTGCGTTTAACGGTGCGCCAGACCGTGGCAGCCTCATCGTACTGCACTGCAATGACATGGCCATGCTGGTGCAGGTATCTGGTGATGAAATTGTCGCCACCCGAGTTCAGAGGCTTTCCGTTCCACTGTTCGCTGGTGAAGGCATGGAGGAATCCGGGGTCTTGGAAGATCGCAGTTCGAGCCAGCCATGTACAGCCAGCTAGACACCAGGTCCACTTGTCTGCAACCCAGTAGGCAGTGCCACCACCACGACCGCCAAAGAGATACTTCGTGCCTATCCAAGCGGTGGGTTTGTTAGAATCCAGTCTTTGTAAGTAGCAAGAGGGTGGAAGAAAATGATACGCACCAGCCACCTCCCAGGGTGTAATGATTCTGGGGTCGCGACGCTCAGGAGGGATATAAACACCGATAGGTCCGCCAGCAGCGCCGACCTGGGAATCTTCAAAGCAAGGGAGCACTGGGCGAGGAAATGTCAGTGACTGGTGAGAAGGGATGAGCTATAGCAAAGAGGACAAATGACTTACTGCACTCGAGTGTATGATCGGACCAGAGGATTTGATCATCAGTGACAGCCATGATTCTGCCAGTGACCTTTTCAAATCCCAGAGCGTGCTGAAGGCGCTGACCATGAATGCCTTCCGCGAGATGGAATACCTTTATCTTGGCTCGATCATCATCGGTGAGATTGTAGGACTTGAGAGCAGCTAGAACGTTATCGTAGTAGTTATAAGTGGTCACAAGGATGACCTCCTTGGGATTGTTGCCCAGCCAAGTCTTGAGACACTCCGGGAAGATTTTGGGCGGGTTGAGGAGGGCGCATACGATAGAGACATCCTTGGTAGTGGACTGGGGATTGTCGACGACAAGGTACGGTTGGTATTGTTTCCCATAGTAGGTCGAGACCATGCCCTCAACGTAGTCCTTGGCTCTAAAGGATCCATGTCAGCACGGAAATATACATCTTAACGGGCTAGAATATGGGATCCAGCAAGTAGGAGCGACGAGAAAGGATCGGAAGAGAGAATGACGAGTTCCAACGCTGGAATAGCTACCCTGTCATATGTTTCACACTTGCGCGCCGGCGCATCCTCTTGAATCTTCAAAGAGATGGTCCAGAATGACATGTTTCGTTTGTCCCTCTCCATGTCTTGTCGCTCACAAGCTTCATAAAGTGGTTTGGGTGCAGATGTGTGATGATGTTTGTGTGATATTGGGAGAGGGGGGGGGACACAAGTGTTCATGATTGGGAAGTTCCATAACTTACCGCATGAGGCCGAGAACAAAAAGACCAGTGGAAGACATATTGGATGTCTATTGGGTACTGTGAAAGCTGGTGTCGAGAGGGGTGGACTGGTGAGGCAGGCCGTGGGTTTGTAAAGTTGACTGTCGAACGCGTGAGGTAATCGGGACGAATGGCTTGTTTGGGAAGGAAGGAGGAATGGAAGACAGCCAGATGAAAGCCTGAGATTATATGAGCAAGGAAGCCAAGAGTGATTAATGTCTTCCTGTTACCATACCTAGCCAAGAGCTACAATGAGGTCAAGGTTGCAGTCGGTTTTCAAAGTTGGATTGGGCTGGATGAAGGAGGAGCAACAGAAAACTCCAGAACACGAGGCTGAAGTGGTATCATGATAAAGTCCTGTAGACCTGAATGATAGCGCTAAGATAACTGATAAGGTTCCTTTGTTCTCACGGCTCTGGAATCAGGACTACAATCAACTATCGGTGGCAGTTCGCGTTGGGAGGAGGAACGGAACTTTAGAAAGGCCGGGAACACTAACATCATGATGCTAAAAGGATGTGATGGCAAGAGCTTCACTCCATGGAAAGAACGCTAAGACCACATGGAAATCGATAAGACCTTTCTTTTCCTAGGACGGAGCAGAGATAACAGAATACCTAGGTACCTACTTAGGTACTTAGGTACCTTAGTGATGTGAGCCAGTTGGTACTCTAAGATCTGGGCAAAGGTGGTGACCACAGCTGGCACTGGAAAAAGTGGCACGTGTTATTTGATCAGACAATGGGATCGATGGGAAAAACCTTTTGTTCTGGACCCGGAAGCATGAGTGGAAGATGGTGAAAGATCCATGATAGTTGCTTTGGGCCTTTCAAAGCAAAGAACGTTACCTAGGTACAATAGAGCTCTTGTAGGTTTGGCACTTGTCGAGGTTTGCCAGTTCTGGGAGATTGTATGTGACATGCGGGCACCCAAGTAGTACCTAGGCATATACTTTGTTCATACATGTAGCTGTTCTAGCATATCTATTCTGTCCAGTTCTACATCTGTTCTTCTCTATTCATAAGAATTGGCATCGACATTGTTCTACACCTTTCTTGGCAGCCACGTGATAACTTTCTTCATGTACTGAGCTATAAGACTTGAAATCCCGCCTGTTACATTATCGGATGCGTCGGGCTTCGGGAGTCTGATAGGAGACTCTGGTGAGGTTCAGTGTGAGTAGACGGGCGTATGACCGCCCGTACCTTAGGGTATTACAGACTGAAAGGCAAGAATGTCATAACTCACGTACTCTTCAGTGGTATTAAGACTGCTACGGGGTTGGATACATCTATTAGACGGGGTTGAAGATTGAAACGATGTGTCCAATGCGATACTATGTGTCACGGTTGGGGGACCATACCAATATGGCAATGAGAACGTTGAAGGATTTGATGCTACCGGTACCTTCCAGTCTTGGTATTTCGTCTTCTTCATACCCAACTCTTTGCCCACGCACGGAGATCCTTGTGACAGAATGTTTGATACGAGCCAAGCAGGGTGGAGTAGCGACCCTTCAAAGAGTAAATATAATTCTCCGGAGGCAGGACCTCAAACGTGCAGCCCTGGAGTGGCATCGCGTCAGAAGGCGACCAGATAGCTCGCCTGCATATGTATCTATCAAGACATAAGCATTCTTGATGTATAATGATTCATAGTTGCTCATCATGGATAATAATTACGTTCGATTGTTACGAGCCTGTCACCATGGAGACAAGGAAGACTCGCAGTATAAATTGAAGGTTGGAAGACGTTCTCGTTGAAGCACCATTCCACTCCTCCAACTCATTCTCGATCTCCATTCGATACGGCGGAGGCGACTCCTTCTAGTGGCCATGGCCCAAATAGACTGAGATAGTAAGTCCGGGAGTTCAGATACCCTTTTCCATTCAGTTATTGATACGTTGCCATGATGACAACCACGTTCCCTAAGCCGATCAGTGCTCCTCATCTAAGTGATGAGTCTGGTGCATGACTGAGAGAGTAACTTTAAAGAGCCGACATCGTCTGAGCAGATTCCCAAGCATCCTGTGCCCAAGCGTCCGTGGTTGAAAGTATAAGCTGCTGATATTCCCCCATGTGCAGGTAGAACGACATCACTTCGGGAGATCAGGACAGCCCGTGGACGTTGATGGATATCAATACATACCCGTGGAGATACCAGACTATTCTCTTACCGTCCTCTCCACATCGTCACCATACAGACTTCGGCTCAACAGAACACAGACTAACCGAAAACATTGCTTTTTCATAAACATAGAGAATATATTTCAATTACTACCACTATCCTGCCCAGACTTCATCTTCATCATCTCCCTTAAAGCCGCCGTCTCAGCCTCCTGCCTCGCCAACCTCAGCCTCAAATCGTCCCGGTCCTTCGTCATGCTCTCCAGCGCGTCCTCCAGTTCCTTAACCCGGTCGAGCCGCTTCTGCCGGTACTTTCGCGCGGCGATGGTGTTGCGCTGGCGCTTCAGCACGGTGTCTGGGTCTTCCGGGGCCTTGAATGGTTGACGGCCGGCTCCGCTAGCGTTACGGCCTGTGCTGGTGGTCTCGCCAGGGCGGGAACTGCTGTCTGACGGGGATGGGGTTGAGGATTGGCTCCCGGTGCTGTTGGAGATGAATGCTTGTTGCGGTGGCGTGAGCATGTAATGCTGAGAGTTCAGGTGAGGGTGGGGTTGAGAGTGAGAGTTAGAGTGAGATGGCGGTTGAGAGGGCGTATTGATGAAGAAGTCAGGGATATTTGTAGAATCCGGAAGGGCTTCTATCAGGGCAGGGTCTGATGAGTATTAGTGATAGAGCTCGTGAGAAGATTGTAGAGACGAAACTGACCGAAATTGAAGTCCAAAGCAAGAGACGGCGCAGCAGAGAAGGCCTCGCCTGACGTCGTCCACGTTCCCAACTGCCCAAATGACGAAGGATCTTGGGCGGCAGATAAAATAGTTCCAGGGGTGTCACCAGTTGTACATAGTTGCGACCAGAGATCCGGCGACAGGAAGTCCGAGTCAAGACCAGTTGTTCCTGTCGTTGTCGAGAGGGGATCCTGGTGGTGATAAGTATTGTCGTTGAGGAAACTACTGGAGTCGGGGACGAATGAAGTGGACGGCGACGGTCTGTCGCGCCGCTGCACCAGATGATGTTGCTGCGGCGTCCATTGTTGCAGGGTGTGGGCGGCCTCGAGTTAGCGAGGCCGGCTGATCTGTCTCCTGATGGAGAACTTGGGTGAGAGTTGAGGATTGAGTTGGTTGAAGGTTATACCATCAAACCAGGGTGGTGAAGTGATAAAGAAGGAGGAGGAAGACGGAAGATGATGGGATATGAGTGAGGTTGTGGCAATTTATAAAGACAGGGAGCCAGACGACCATCACCACACCATAATTAGGCCCTAGATCATACAATGTAATAGATGATGGACCATGGACCATGCATGTAACATACCCTTCCAAGGTCCCCATCCACACTGCCACCCCAGTGCCCCATCCTTTCCCTTTCTCCCCCACAAGGATCTCGTCTCGGATCTCACCTATCAGCCCACATTTTCCGAGTCTTGGAACGCCCGATTAGGAATGGCCAAAATGACTCATAATGACTCTCGACGGCCAGAAATGCTGTGAAACAAATCATCGGCCAGTCCAATGTTAGCCGTACAGCCGTGTCAGCGTGTGTGTACGTGTGGTGCTCACTCATCGCCTCAGACACTACTGCCGCTTATCTGCATTTCTGGAGTACTCGCATTTCTGCCGACATTTACAGATTCGGCCATGCTGATCTTCAAGCTCCAAGTCTGGTGTCTTCTCGAGGGCGTGCGATCGGGATGTGACAGGAACACCGGCTTTTGTATTCTTCGCATAAGCCAGCCACCTACAAATTAACCGGGCACGCCATTCAAGACACCGGCCGGAGTGACCCGGATGAAGGGTGTTCCAAATCGCAACATACTTCCAATCACCTGCTACCCATTCACCACTGCACAGCTTGAGTCGCGATTGTCCCATAAACACACAGTATATCGAGTTAGAGTGTTGATACAATCTGATCCATGGATAGAATTGTGACCGACCTCTGCACATGTGAGGCAAGAAGCTGAACAAAATGCGTAGGTACCCATGTAACCAACAAAAAACCCACCATCCTGCCTAGAACCAGTCGCCGAAATAATCAAAGCTTTCTTAACACCGTCGCTGAATGATCACTGAAAGTATTCCATACCGCCATTTGCCCTTTCCCCCGGGGTATTCCCACAAAACCAATACCATGCGGCGATATACAACCAGCCTTCCGTCTTCCGTTACCGTTAGAAACCATCCAAGTCATCATCAACCCATGCCATGTCGGCCAATATACCAAGCTCCTCCACCCCTGCCTCAAAGTCAAAGTCTCCGTAGTCAGTCTCCTGCGAAGCCGGCAATTCCACCTTCCCATTCAGCTCTGCACCCGAGGTCTGATGTAGGTCTCTCATCGTGTTTACTCCTGCATGCGTTGCCTGACACGGTTTTGTATCCTCGCGCACCCAGCTATCAGACAAACTATCATCATCATCAATGATGTCTGCAAGATCCCTGGCCAGCTGTTCTGTTTCTTGCTGCTTAACAGCTTGTGCCCGCAGCTCTTCCTCGCGGCGTCGTTTCTCTTGTAGGTTTTCTCGATAGCTGCGCTCCATAGCTACCAAAACCTCGGCCCCCGGCCCGCTCGATCCAAACATTCGCTTCTTTGGAGGCGAGGCCCGTGGTGTAGTGATGGTAATCTTGTTTTCTAAGGGTCTGTTTGTTTGAGAAGGCCTTGCAGATGAAAGGGAACGGCAGGAAGACGGCGCATGTCCATCAGCCTGTTTCGAACCGCGGCCCTGGTCACCAGAACCAGCTCCGACGCAGCTCTCTCGCCGGCAACACGCTTTCCGCGGTGCTTCTTCGGAAGGTTGACGTCGATCACTGTCACCATCAAGACACTGCTGTTGTTGAGGGCCGTGGACTCGGCTGGGATGGCCTGCCACTTCCTGGGCTTGGCCCATGCGCTCATGTGTTGGAGTCCTCGTTCGCCACTCGGACGCCGAAATCGACGTCTGTCGGCCATGGCCGTGGTTCTCCCGAGGGTTTGCGGTGGCCTGCAGAGCTGGCACCTTCGACTCTGTGGGCGTTTGCAGCCCAGTGGCATGTTGTCTGCCAGGTGCCGTGTTTTTCTGATGTTTCGCGGGCAAATTGTCTTTCCTTGCAACCGGTTCTGTCGTTAGAGGCTTAGGCTTTTCTCGCACTTTGCTTGGTGTGCCCAACTCCACCATGTCCTGTGACGAGAGGATGAAGTCCTGTGTTGACAGGAAAGGAAAGTCGAGTGGCGCGGCGCCTATGGCCCGGAGTGGCTGGTTCTGTTGACGCGACATGAACGGTGGACGCTGATGAAATGTTGTCCCCGGCCTGGAGGCCGCCACCACCTTAACAGAAGGAGGTTTCGGTAACTTCTGAACTGCGGAGGATGGCCCGGCTATTCGTCTGACTTTGGCAACTAGAGGTTCTTCCTCGAGTAACTCCTTTGCCTCTTGAGATGCACTCGGGAAGAGCTCGTCTGCATGGTCCATCACGAAGAGCTGAGTGCTCGTGGGGACGGCGTTGGCTGCCTCAGTGGCTGATCGCTTCGAGCCTGCATAAGTGGGAGAAGCCTGTACAGGAATAGGCCTGGGAGTCCGGACATGCTGAGGGAGAAATCTCGGTCTGACAAACTTGGAGCTTTGCGAATCTGCTGGTGCCTTGAACTTGGGAGGAGCGGGTGGCACACCGATCGCCGGAGATTTGATGGGAACCTTCTCCCGGAGATGGGGAACAAATGGCGAAGTTGACTTCTTGGAAACACCTTCGCTGTGATGAGAGGGGGCATGACTTGAGACGGCGGTCTTGGTCGTCTGAAGGTTATTACTGATGGGCAGAATTGAAGGCTGCATTTCTTCCTGTCTTGGAGGCGGCCTTGGGGACAAACGTCGCGTTTGCTGGGAGACGGCCGGAGCTGCGGACAAATGTGTTGGTGCCGAGACATGTGTTGGGTCGGCTTCTCTGACAGGACTCGCCTTGATAGGGCTTGAACCTGCCATGCTCTTCGAAGATGCCAGCTCAACATCAGCTATGAGTTGATCTTCTAGCATCGTCTCCGTAGCCGGATCGTCGGTATCGACACTGCTTGCTCTTGACCGGGACTCCATCCCCAGTTCCTGGGCAACTCTTGCCACCGCATCCATCGAGCGTTGAGAAGGGATATGTATCATCCTGTCTAGTAGTTTCCCATTCGGATGGATTATTCGGCGTCTCTTGGCTGGTCTACCCCCTGATTCATCATGAGGCTCCTGGTTTTCCTTTTCCGATGCCTCGTCCGCGTCGTCCTCCCCCGCGTACGCTTGACCGCCATCGGTTTCGTTGTCGACTTCTGCTTCGGTGACAGTCTCGGCCTCAGCCTCCTGAACGGTTTCGAGGTTGGGTTTTCCCCCATTTGAAGCCGGCTTCCTTCCAAATCCCAGGCGGCTAATGAAGTTGGAAATGGTATCTTGGCTTGGGTGGACATCATTTAGTGGCAGCCCCTTTCTTCTCCTCGCCTCCTTCTCCTTTTCTTCTTTCTCCTTCTTCCTCTCCCTAGCAGTCCTTGCTCTTGCCTGTGCCTTCTCTTTCTCGAACTCCTTGCGTATACGGTCCTGTTCCATGAGCTCAATGCGACGCTGCTCTGCTTTGGACAACTTGGGCCCCTTGTTCTTTTGTCTGTAGAGCTTCTTTGCCTGTTTGGTTGTCATGGGGGGCTTGCTAAGTATAGAACCAGCTTGTTGGCCCTGGCCAAGATGGCCGACGGGGTCGGGGATCAACTCGAAGGTCTTCTGTTTGGGCGCCATGGTGACATTGTCTTGTCTGCTTCAGACGGAGGCTGTGCTGACCAGTAGCAGGAAAGAAAGGGCATCATACATATTATCAAAATGACACCTACCAATTGGCCGAGGTAGGAAAGACATTCAATCCTGAGACCATAAGGTAGGTGGTTCTTATTGTATGGTTGTCAGGAGAGTTGTACATGTTGATGGACCGATCGTTCTGTTGCCCCTCGACGCGTCTCACACTATAAGCTTGGACCTGCTGTGAGTGGCTGCTATCACGCTGGCACGTGCAAACTCTCACTGCTGTGAGTGCTGACTGCTTACATAATCTAGCCTCTAGAGAGATCAGACACACGCAGCAAAACATAACATTTTTTCTCTCATCATCATATTTTTGGGGAAGAAGAAAACATGTGATTGATGCTGTTTTCTTTGATCATATTGGGTGGACACAGCTGAGACAGCTTCCACATTCTCAGTCAATGATGGTTGGGCCTAATCAATGTCATTGGAAGCTATACATGTCGCCAATCTTCACCTCTTCTCTACCCACCAACTTCCGACTCAGATCAACCTGCTCCTGATCATTCATGCTCTGCCTTGTACTCCTGGATCCAGGACACTCTAATCCTGCCTTGCTGGATCAAGCTCTATCTTGCCGACAATACTGTCAATCTCCGCCAACACCTCCGGCGTCAGCTTGTCCAATGCCTTCAGCGCTGCACAGTTCTCAACAACCTGCTCGGGCCTCGATGCTCCCGTGATGACCGCTGACACGTTCTCGTTCTTGAGACACCAAGCCAGCGCCAACTGCGCCCGAGTAATCTCCAGCTTATCTGCGATCGGCTGATAGGATGGTCTGTCAGACTATTGCTCCCTACCAGTGAATGGGACAGGGAAATGGAAAGGGAAGGGTGTTAGGGAGGGTGGGTTCTGATATTTCAGACTCACCTTCAGCTGCTTCGCCTTTGCAATTGTCTCTTGCCACTCCGCATTCGCGAATGAGTCTCTGACGAAGCTCACGAACTTGTCGTCGCCCTTTGCAAACCTCGATCCCGCCGGTGGCTGATCCGGGCTGTCGTCATATTTCCCGCTCAGCAGTCCAAATTTGATCGGGCTGAACGTTGTCAGGCCGATGCCGAACCTCTTGTACAGACGCTGGAACTCGCCCTCCACCTTCTTCCTGGACAACAAGTTGTACATCGGCTGC
Organism: Cytospora schulzeri; assembly: GCA_003795315.1. Taxonomy (NCBI): domain Eukaryota; kingdom Fungi; phylum Ascomycota; class Sordariomycetes; order Diaporthales; family Cytosporaceae; genus Cytospora; species Cytospora schulzeri. The sequence goes on from LKEA01000065.1 coordinate 43,341, forward strand.
TCAACCACCGGCCCTATCAGACCCAGCTGCTTTGCGATGCCACACGCCTCAGCGATCTCGTCCGCCGACCATTCGCTGGTTCCCCAGTAGAACGCCCACCCCTTCTGCTCAATCACATGGTTGAAGGCCCGAACAGTCTCCTCCATTGGTGTGAGACGGTCAGGTCTGTGAGCATACACAATGTCGACATATTCAAGGTCGAGACGCTTCAGCGACGCTCTCAGGCCCTCAATGATGTGTTTCCGTGACAGGCCGTGGTTGTTGATGAGCACCTCACCGTTGGCGCCGCCCCAGTTGAGTTTGGTGCTCACGACAATATCGTTGCGATTCCAACCGAACTTCTTGATGGCTTGGCCCATCGCCACCTCAGATTGGCCGCCGGCATAGCTCTCAGCCGTGTCGAAAAAGTTGATACCGCAATCATACGCCTGCTTCATACACGCAAAGGTGCCTTCGCTCTCAAGCTGGCCACCAAAGGTGAGCCAGCCGCCCAGCCCAAGTACCGAAACATGCAAACCGGAGTCTCCTACATTTCATCAGCCCATGGAAACAAAACGAGAGCTGTATGTGATGATGTTCCTACCTAGTCTCCTGTAGAGCATTCCCGTTTTGCGAGGTTCTTCCCAAGCCATTTTGTCTGATATATCA